>PVIJ01007499.1:0-82043 GCA_004024925.1 Scalopus aquaticus
TTTTTTTTTTTTTTTTTTTTTTTTTTTTTTTTTTTTTTTTTTTTTTTTTTTTTTTTTTTTTTTTTTTTTTTTTTTTTTTTTTTTTTTTTTTTTTTTTTTTTTTTTTTTTTTTTTTTTTTTTTTTTTTTTTTTTTTTTTTTTTGGTATGTTACTAGGTTCTGTCTCTCTGTATTTTGTCAAGAAATTTTTAACTGGTCTCAGGGGAGATGTTATGTAGTTTTCTATTCATGTGATGTCTTTGTCTTGCTTTTCAGTTAGTATAGGCCTGGCCTCATAAGATGAGTTGGAAAGTGTTCCCTCTCCCTTTATTTTCTGAGTTTGTGTAGAGTTTCTATTTCTCCCTTAAAAGTTCGATAGAATTCACCAATGAAGTGCTATCTGGGTTGAACCTTTATTTGTAGAAAAATTTTAGTTACTAATTAGCTTTCTTTTCTTGATTTAACTATTCCATTTTTCCATTTCTCTCTGAGTGAGTTTTGGTAACATTTATTTCTGGGAAATTTTGCAATTCAACTAAGCCATTGAATTTGTTAGCATAAAACTCTTAACAAAATTTTTAACAAAATTTTATAAGATCCTTTTTACAAACCAAGTTTTTGACTCATTGCTTTTCTTTATTTTTCTGTTTTGTTTCATTATTTTCCACTCTTTACAATTTCCTCTCTTCTACTGACTTTATGCTAATGTACTTTGCCTTTTCTCTATTTTTTGAGGCAGATTAATGAAACTAGAATCATTTTTTCTTTCTAATTAAAGCATTTAAAGTTATAAAATCATTGTCAGCACTTACTTAGCTGAATTCCATAAATTTTGTTATGTATCTTCTTTTTCAACCAGTTCAAGATAGTTTCTTATTTCCTTTGTCATTTCTTCTTTGAACCATACATTAGTTACAAATGCATTGTTGATTTTTCAAACATTTCAAACATTTTCAAACATTCAAACATTGTTGATTTTCCAATTATTTTCTGTGGATTTCCAATAACTTCCCTGTGTAGAAAAACATGTTTTAAATTTCCGTTTAAATGTATTGAAATTTGTATTATGACTTAGTGCTTTTTTTAACTTATCATCTCTTAGAGGACTTTATGTATTAATTCCAAAATATGCCTCATTATTTTTAATAGCTTATTTAGTCAAATATCTGCTAATGGATATTTTGATTGTTTTCAGTCTCTTTCTATTATGAAAATACATCTTTACACATTTTCCGCTGCACAGGAGAGTAGATCTTTAGTATCAATTTATTCTTTCAACAACTATTTGAGTATATATTATGTACTAGGCATTTTTTTGGCACTGGAGAGAAAGCAGTAAGTAAAGCCAACCACATACATTTTGTTTTGGAGTTGACATCCCATTGGAGGGAGATAACTAAGAATTAATTGCCAACATAAATATGTCCTGCATTTACTTATTGTATTTGTATATCTCATCTTCCTGAAACTTTATTCTTGAATATTAATTTATTAGTATTTACTGAGTTATTATTTCTCACATTTTTTCCATTTTATTTCATGGGGTTTAGGGCATATAATCAAACCACTTATAAGTAACAATCACTTTACCTTCTTTCCTATTTGTGTACCTCTGATCTGTCTAATAAATTTAACTGTTTATTTCTTGAATACAATTAATAGGAGAAATGATGGAAATTTCTATATAATTCCTATAAATAGTCTCATTTTACACTGTTAAACACAAAACTGGCTTCTTATTTGAGGTTACTATTTACTATACTAAGGAAATTCCCCCTCAATTCCTATTGCAGTAACAAATCATGAAAAATGGCATCTAGAAAGATGATCATTTTTTCTCTTTTGTCTTAGCACTGTGATAAATTTCATTAAGAGATTTATTCATGTTTAACTACCCTTTCATTCCTAAAATAATGAAACTATATTGTTTATTATGTGTTCCTAGATACTATTTGCTTATATATATAATTTTGCATCAATATTAATTAGTGAGATTGGTCTGAAATTTACTTTTTCAGGCTTTTGTTTTGCTTAGCTTTGTTTTACTATCAGAGTCATGCTGGTGTCAAAAGCAACCAAAGCTTTTCATTGCTCTCTGCTCTAAAACAGCTTAAATAACATTTAAGTTGTTTATTCCTTGAAGATATAATATAACATGTCTTTGAAATCTGGTTTGCATGGGTCAGGTTTTGTGCGGTTTGGTTTGGTGGTAGGACTTTTGCAACTTTCTCGATTTCTTCCACAATAATTCATTTTCTTAGAGTTTCTCTCTTGCATGGGCTGTTTTATTATTTATGTTAGCCTGAATAATCCATGTTTTTCAAATGTATTTAAATAGATTGCAATTGAGAACTTTCTCATTTTTTATGCATTTTCCATTTTGCTTAAAAGTATTTCTGTTCTTTCCATTTCATGGTGGTGCTGTTTTCTTAAGTTGGCTAATCATTTTTCAATTTTAAGAGTTCAAGAAATATAGATGGTTTTTGTTTCAATTTTTTCATTATACTTACATTTATTGCAAATACTTAAATTCTTATGTGAAATAATTTTTCTGTATTTGTGAAAAATGTGACTTTTTAAGTGGCATTGATACCAACATCTCTGTCATACCTTCTATTTTAATGTTAACAAATCCCTTAAAAAGGCAAAAGACACAAAAAGTACACATTTACCTCATCTTCTTACCTGTGAGACTTTCTCTCAAATTTAAATTATCTTTAATATTTAATAGTTGTAGCAAATATAAAGCATTAAAAAAATCAAGTGACCAAAAGTCTCTAATTCTTACTTCAACTTTAAGAAATGTCTTAACTACTGTTCTTTTCTCCACTTTCACATACACACACACACACACACACACACATATATATATATATATATATAGTTTATTCATAAATTGTTACCTGATACTTAGCCTATGAATTGGGAATTAGAAGTTTCTGTCCAAGGTGGCTGTTATTTGATGTCTGAAAAGCAAAGAGTTATGGCTATGATCAGTCTCTGTCATGTATTGTACTCATTTATATTAAGATGCAACAAAGTCTCATACTTAATTTATGAACCCCCCATAAGTTACAGTTGATTGGTATTTGAAATTTTCCTTCTTACTGCTAGAAAACATGATCTTCGATCTGATTCACTAGATCAAAATATTCCCTTCTTTTGCTGACTGTATCATAATAATTAGCTAGTATCAGTAAAGTACATCTTCTGCTTTTACAATAAAGCAGAATTCAAAGTATTTGAAGCTGGGTAGACAAGAACTGAATCTACGTATACAACTCCTACTTTAAAATTTCAAAAAACATATAAGACAAAAAATTGCATCATGTTTTAATCTGCAGAGATAATATTAAAAGCAAAGCTATAGGAAGTATTGATATTTTTAATAGTGCTGATATTTCTCCATAAAATTTTTCTTTATAAATAGTTGAAAATTTTACACAAAAATTAAAAGTATATAGTACACAAAGCACCGTATACCATTTACCCACATTGTTGATAATATTTTGCCCCATTTGCTTAACAGTGCAGGGAGGGGGTGTTTGTGTGTGTTTCTGAACCATTTAAGACTGGATTGCATACATAATCTCACTCTACCTCAATTTTTTTTGTTATTGTTGTTTATTTCAAGTCCTACTTGTGTGGAGAAATATGTAAGAAGACCATTATCAGGAGAGGAAGAGTGACCAGCTAAAGGCTAAGAAAGCCTAACGTTAAAAAAAAAAAAAAAAAAAAAAGAGTAGAAATAAGAGACAGGGTACTGGTAGCATTCTGTTGGAGAATATTTCAAGATGGAAAGGGTGGTCAATTTTATCAAGTGCTGAGTAAGAGAGGACTGTGAAGTTAACACTGAATTTGGTGAAAGGTTTAAATATTTTGTGTTAATGTGACCATTCTAATCAGTTGGGGGAAAAAACTCAGTTTTTGTTTTGTTTTTTTTTTATTTGGTTGACAGAGTGTGGAAAAGTCAACACCAGCATTTTAGTCACTTTGAAAACAAAGCCTCTTTCATGTTTGAACCTGTGGCATGCATTTAGTTGCATGTAACATGATTTTATATACATATATATACACAAATATATATAACTATATATGTATATGTAATTATGAGAAGAAGAGTATACTCCTCCACCCCTCAAAATTTCGGAAAGTAAAGACAAACTAAGATTTACATCCCCACAGTCACCAATAAAATATAAAAAATCGCTATAGTGAAGATATCTAGAAATGCCAGTTCAGAGAAACTACTGGGGTTTTTAATATACAAACTAATCTCTCTCAAAAACAAGGACTGTTTTACTGTTTTTCCTCAGAGCTTGGCACACATACTTATTAAATTACTTTATTGTGTTGTGACATTAGGGCAGTCACAAAATACAATCAAGATGGTATTTGCATGAGTCTAAGAATGCAGCTAAATGTACAAAAATGGACAAAATTGTTTTTCTACTGATTTTCTTCTGCTGGGCTTTTTAAACTCACCTTATCATCCCTACTTTCTCTTTGGTCATCTATCAAATCTTAGCCAAAGTTTTTGTTCCTCTTCCTCTTTGTTCATTCCACCAGGTCTTCCAGTGAATGAAATAAGTCCTTGTTCTTGTGGAATTTATTTTAAATCTAAAAGGTAATAATAGATTAATTCTGAAAATGAATCCACCAATGGTTCTGACTATATGGCTGTAAGTACAACATACAACAGTGTCTTCACTCAGAAAAAAACATACAGGTTTGCCATCATTAGATGATGAAAACCTTACTAACTAGAATCAGCTTTGCCAGGTGTCCAATGTAATCTGTGCTAATTCACATGACTACTTTAGGCATGTCACTTACATTTTCTAGCTTCCATCTCCCCATTTGTAAATTGGAAATAATTTGTAGTGTCCATATCATCTCAAAAACACTGCAGTTCTTAATGCTTCTGTCATGAAGGCTAATTTAGTTGTATTTTAGTTATAATTTACATATTTATTTATAACTGTGCATTCACTAGTTGGGGACCCCAGGAGAAGAGGGTTGTAAAGAGTAGTTTTCTATGTATTATCTTATAAACATACTTGGTGCCCCTTCTAACTAATCCACAGTGATAATTCCTTGAACTCATAGCCCACAAATCTACTAATCATACTATTTGGCAGTAGCACAACTGGGGATTTTGAGAAATGTTAGCAGAAAGCAGGAAAAAAACAAGATGGCTATAGCCAGCAATTCTGAAGCTATAGGGAGATGATCAATTTGCTATTGTTTAAAATATGTGCAGTCAGTTCATGCAAATTCATGTTATGTGGGAGGAGAGGATCTTAGTGTTTTTTAAGACTTTTTAAAAGTTATAAATTCAAATCTAAAAATGACCAGTATGCAATAAATTTATTGAGTCTCAAATTCCCCTGGTTCTATAAATCTTAAAATTTAAGTATCAAAAAAAAATCACATTTCTCACTATCTGCCATTAAAGTGTAATAAATTAAATTTAGAAAGTTATGCTGGCCACATCAGAAATGTGCTTTGCCTCGAGAGTGCTAGTTACTTATTCATGAGAGCAGAAAATGAATTCAGTATGGGAAAATTCCAGGTGGAATAGACATGTGAAAAATATGGTGGCTACCAGAGGGGAAGCAAAGGGCAGGAGGAAGTGTCGAGGGGGGTCACTTTGATAGTGTGATGGTTCTAGAGCTTTGCTGATGGATGGTGAGACATGTTACACATATCAAGAGGTAAAGCTGTGCTCCTGAAATTTATATAGCATTTTAAAACAATGGCAACTTTTAAAAAAAGTCAACTTTTAAACAAAGTCAACTTTTTAAAAAAGAAAGAAAATTCCAGATGGCGAACTATAAAATCTTTCCTGAAGAATGATAGCATCTACGTGTACACTTTTCTTGTTGAATAAATGGGTTAAATCATCTACAGCATTATCATATTGTGTTATCTATATAACACAAGTCACACTCATTTTTTTCACATTGCAGAATACAAAACTGTAGACATTTAATGAATACAAATTCTACTGAAAGTGAAAATGAAAATAATTGCAGTTATTATACCATATTAATGGAAGTTATTCTAATTACCCTAAAATTTAAAGAAAATGTATTGTTTTGCCTCTCCTCCTAATTAATGTTATTTTGCAAGGTGTAGTACATTTGTGGAGAATTTTGTAGTGCATTGAATAAATCAGTTTTACATTTCCAAGAAAGTGATTTCAATGAGTACTATAATGCATTTCAGTTCAGAAATAGTTTTATGTTACAAAGCCTCTTTTACTGATAGATTGGGAAAAGTTGCACCAATGTAACACTTCCTAAACTTTGAAATAAAGTTTAATAAGGGAAACATAGATTAATCCATTCCAGTTAAATGACTATAATTTAGGGTTGAATATTAAATTTTAGCTTTATATTTTTATATATATAAAAAAAAACTATCCAAACGATCTATGCAGCAATCTAAAGTGAATTTGGGGACCAGCTAAATCCCACATAAAACACCTTATCACTTGGCATATAAATCCTTGTCCCTACATAAAAAAACAAAATCGAAACTGAAATGCAAACATGTATACCATTAAATACATTCCTTAGATCCATAATTAGGTAAAGCTACTCCAATGGCCTTCAGCCCACTGCTTGTAGAGGAATTCCTCTCCCTCTTGCCTCAGAAACTAATTTGTAGCTAGACCCATCCTTACTTCTTTCCCTCTCTCAATTTAAAGGAAAATTTGTAGATCCTCTATTCAAAAACCCCCACTTCACCTTGCTCTGGAAGAAAGTCATACTTACCTACTCGGGAAACCACTTCATCAATATCCTCGTTATCATGCACACTACTACAACTTCCTTTTACTCTGGGTGCCTTACTCTCAGCCTATAAATCTGCTTCAATTTATCCCACTCATTATGAACTCTTTCTTGATTTCGCATTGCCCTCTAGCTATCACTCTTTCTCTTTTCTTTCATTTTCAGCCAACTTTCTTGAGAGATCACCCATCTATGTGCCAACATATGTCCCACCTTATTTCATAAATCATTTAAGACAATCATTTTGGGAGAAATAGTTTTTACTTAACATCTTCAGTTCCCTAACTACCTTGTACCTCTCATGCTATATGGCTTCTGTCTCCATCAGGCTACTGAAAATGCTCTCTTAAGTTAACAGTGACATCCTGTTTGCCAAATGAATACTTCTCGCTTCTTCCAGAATCTCTTCTCCATTGGTCTTCCAGTGATCTTCTAGTTCTCTGTTTCTTCTTAGACCCCTATAGTGAATCTTATTACTCTGTCCACTCATAACATAGAAAAACTCATAATATAAAGAAAAAGAAAAAAACAAAGCAACAGAAAAAACTACACCAAAATAGGCCCTAGACATATTGCTGCAGAACTGAGGTTACCAGAGAGGAGGTTGGTGTTGAATGATGGAAACAGAGGACAGTGGGGGCTCTATGGACTGCAGGGGTAATTGGAGCTTTGGTGATGGGCAAAGTGTGGCAGCATACATGTGAAAAGGTGTGAGCCTATACCCCCAAATCACATACAGTGTTGTAAACTAATATTAAAAAAAAAAAACACAATTAAGAGAGAAAAAGAAAATAGTGAATTTGCACTAGCATTTCCCCACAGATATGTTCATTATATTATGCTAGGGCATTTATAATTGTGAAAAACTGGAGAAAACGTAATTAATCATCTATAAAAGGCTTAATAAGATAAACCATGTACATCCATACATTTGATAAATGTAGACATTGAAAGAAATTATTTAGAAGAATATCTAATAACATGAATAGTTGTTCTCAGAATATGAAGTGAAGAAAGATGGATACAAAACACAAAAAAATATATTATGTGTGCAGATGGATAGGAAAGGGGAATGAAAATAGGTAGAACCTCATGTCACAGTGCTTATCTCTGGCTCTTGGTGTTAGAGATATTTTGCTCTTTTTTCTTCTTTTTCCTTATCTCAGTTTTATAAATTTCTATAACAAGCATGTACTCCATTATAGTGAGAAAGAATAAAGTATTTTAATTGAATATACCTAGATAAGGAAATTGGAGCAAAGATAAATAAATGGTTAGAAAGCCTATAAAAATTCAATTACCATAATATATTTAAGTGCCATCATGCACGTCAATTCTGACAGTGACAATCCCAGTAACACTTGGATTATTTCTTTACAGCACTAAGCAGTTATAAGGAATAGATTTCATCTACTGCATATTTCCCAGGTTGTATTGGTCATAGCTCTTCTGTTTTACTGTATTCCGACCTCACCACTACCACAGACACCCATTTGACCTTATCAACTTTCAAGGTTTTATTTCCCCTCTGAACACTTTTCTGTGGTTCCACATGACCTTTAGAGAACAAAGACCGGCTCTTTTTCTTATATCCAAGTCCTTCATTCTCTGCTGTATACCTTCTTCTTTAGCCTCCTATCACAATATTTATTCAAATATTCACTGGGCATCTACGATGTTTCAGATACCACTGAAGCTCTATTAATAAAGCAGTGAGCAAAACAGGTTAAAATCTCTGCCTTTATAGAATTTATATCTCCTAGCAACACACAACTGTTGTTTTATACCTATTATCATAGCAAGCTATTTCTTCCTGCATGAAAAATCCTTTCTCTTCCATGTGTTTTGGCAAACTCCTATTTATCCTTGAGTATTCACGTTAGATGCTACTTCTTCAGGAGGAATCTCTCACTACCCCAAATAAACTCTCATCATTTCTTCAGGTCAAGATTTTTCATTAACTCATGGGAATTGTCATTATCCCCCTTCAGAATTTATCAGAAAAGCACCAGAATGATACGTATTCCCTTCTAGACTAAAGATTCCTGGCCTTGTAAAATATTATAAATGGACTGCTCGCCTAAGTAATTCTACCCTACCCACACCAACTAGTGGTCAACAAATGATTGATTGTTAAAACCACACAACAATTTCCTGGTATGGTCAAGAGAACAATTTGTTGCTCCAAATAGTCTTGCTGACATATATTGTGAAAAATGAATAAATTTAGTACTCACTTCTTATGTATTAAAACTGTGCTATGATACAGTGCTAAAAATGGATATAAACCCAGCAACACACCCTTTACATTTAGCTTCCATTTGTCTGTAAACGAAAGATAATCTCTTTAACAGAAAACACAAGCAAGATTACATTACTTCTGCATTTATACCTTTCAGTGCTCTTGTCAGAACAGTCTATTAAATTTATGAGTTTACCAATTTTGTTTGATGCTACATATTTTCCAACAATATACCTTTAAAATACATGAATTCTTTTTTCCCCCTTTTCTCCTGTGTAGATTTTTTTCTTTTGGATCCCTTAAAAATGATGATTCTAGTAGATACTCTTCTCATCCTCCCCTAGCCCCAAGGAGGTGTGTCTGTATATATGAATTTTTGTATATGCATATATAAAATTATATATATATAATTAAGGGTAACATTGGTTTATAACATTATATATGAATCAGAGGTTCACACCTCATCAAATGTCTGTTAACCACCAAAGCACCCTAATCCTCCACTATAGTCCATTGTGTCTGCTACACATTCTGTTCTCTTCCCTCCCCTCCCCCCTCTGGCAGACTCAATATTACAGTCAGATTTCTGCGTTTGTTGTTGATTTGGTTTTATCTGATCTTGTTTTGTTCCCCTGTAGTCCACATTTAAGTGACACCAACTAGTATTTGTCTTTCTTCTTCTGACTTATTTCTCTTAGCATGATCTACTCCAATTCCATCCATGTTGTCATAAATGGCAATTTTATCTTTTTAATAGCTGAGTAGTATTCCATTATGTATACATACCACATCTTCCACTCCACTCATCTGTCCTGGGCACTTAGATTGTTTCCAAAACTTAGCTGTTATGAACAGTGCTGCAGTGAACATCAGAGTGATTATATCCCTTTGAATTTTCACTTTTGTATTCTTCCTGGTAGACACCTAGGATTAGAATAGCTGATCTGTTGGAATAGATCTATTTTAATATGTTGAGAGATCACCATACTCTTTTTCATAAGGACTGTACTAGTCTACATTCAAAAGAAAGTTATTTTAAACTTACAGCCATCTATTTTAAATGTTTAAATGATGTTAATTCTAGCAAATAAATAGACCCTTGTTCCTAAAGGAAGTGATATATTATGCTATAAAAATGACTATGCATACCACAAACAATTACACTTTAAGTTGCCATTGTTATAGCATAAAAGTATTGTACTGTCACTGCATAATGTCTGAAGGTACTTGAATTTCATTTAAAAGATTGCTCTCGCATGGGAGGGGGAACTTTACTTCATTAAGCATGAGATAAGCATAACTTTCTTCTAGTTAACCCAAATGTTATTCTCTGAGCCATACCTGAAGGCATTCTTTAACTTGAGAAATTAACGACAAAATATAAAGTATACATTGATTCAAATATATGCAGTTTACTAAAAGTTAATTTGGGCACATTAACAATTCAAGTAACAGTTTTTTCAGTGGTACCAGATCTTCATTCACTGGTTACACTAGTCAAGAGTGAGATCATTACTGACTGTAAAAGGCCCTAATCTGTAGTATCTTGGTGTGCTGAACATGAATATAACCCTGAAAATTTTTATTATCTTTAGTTTTGAAGATATTTCATATAACTCATTTTATGTGTGTCACCATGTAAATTTATCCAGTAGGACTACAACAACATCCTAAATCAGCCTAGAATGATGTAATATTGCATCGCATTGCATAATACCATCATGCACACATCATCCAGAGTTGATTGCATCATTTTCTGATGCAATGCAATACTACTGCCAGGCGGCTGCTGAAGTAAGCTGACGTCAGCAGTGCACTATAGAAAGCCCTGTCAGAAAGGCTGAGCATTGAAAATATTTCAGACTTTGCAAGACAGATTAAGCTACTGTTCCATAGAACTGTTATTATTTTATCCATTTAGGCACAACACAGAACAGTCATGCCTCAAAAGTGCTTTAATAGCATGGGCAATTTCTGCTCTATTTGTGGAGAAGTGACATTTGCCAACCAGAAGAAAAGTATCACTTCTCAAGTAAAGAAGGCTTATCATCTTTGCTTTGGATGCAAGGCTGGTGACCAAGACAAGCCTTGGGCCCCACATATATGCTGTGCTACATGTACAACACAGCTTTCACAGTGGTTCAGTGGCAAAAGACCATCCATGCCATTTGCAGTCCCCATGGTGCAGAGAGAGTCAAACAACCACATAAAAGACTGTTCCTTCTGCTTGGTTCCTCCTCTTTCCGGTGGAATAACAAAGCAAAAGAAGTCGAAAAGAGTCTACCCAAACATTCTATCTGCATTGAGACCAGTTCAGCGTGGTGAGGGACTTCCTATTCCAGAACTTCCAGAAGAATATTCTCTTGATTCATCTGATGAGGACAAGGGTGAGCCGACCTGTTCGTCTCCTGTTCCATCAGCATGCAGTGATCCAGATTTTCACAGTGGTGCATCATCAACCCCACACAGACTAACACCAGAAGAACTAAATGGCCTGGTTCGTGATTTGGACTTATTCCAAAAACAAGGCAGAATTGCTAGGATCAAGATGCCAACATTGGAATCTTCTAGAAGATGTCACAATTCCATTCTATTGAAAGCGCCACCAGCAGTTGGAGCCTTTCTTCAGAAAGGAAAGTACTCTGGTATTCTGTTCCGATATTGAGGGCCTCATGAATCCCTTAGAAATCACTCATGGCCCACAGGAATGGAGACTATTTCTAGACTCTTCAAAACTGAGTCTTAAGGCTGTGCTTTTGCACAATGGAAACCGTCTTCCATCTATTCTATTCCTGAACAGCTGTACAAGAGACAAGCGAAGAAATCTAAGAAGTAGTCTATGACTTGATTTTTTACAGGCATTAACCGTAGGCCTATTACTATTGGCATGCATTTTGTGATGTAAACATCAATGTATTGCAGATTACAAAAAAAACTAGAGCCAAAATTAGAATTTAACTGTCACATTCATGTTGAGCACATACAAATTGATAGGAAATGACTAATTTTATTTCAGTAACATGACTTTTGTAAAAATTTGTTGACCAGTGTTATCAGTGGATCCTTCACCCAGAATATTTGGGTGTCCTCTGAATCTGTATCTGGAATCTCAGCTTTCATAGGCATCCTTGTCCACTTCTCCCAGACCCACATGCCCTTTCTACTGAAGTCTGCCATGGGTTCTGTTGATGTCCTCTTCTTCTGTGTGAAGGCTTGGTAAGATAAGTTTATTCTAAGACACTTCGCTGGTCATTTTCCCTTCCTATTAGGGAAGGGAAAATTGGTTCCCAACCAGACATTGCTGTGAGAAAAACAAACATTCCTCATCTGCAGAGTGTTCAGGGCAGGTTCAGTATCCTGGCAGGGCTGTAGGGCCACCAAAATAGCAGAGTCATAACCGCCTAACCAAACAGCAGTCTCTGCAGAGCCCAGTCTATGCAGAGCCCAGTACCTGGTTTCATACCAGCAAGAATGAAAGAAAACCAGCAAAGCCTGATTTCCTTTCAATGTGCTGGTGTTGGGAGACAGCCCAGTAGAGTTGTGAGGAGCACAGGCTCTGCGCCCGCACCCTGGTCCTGACGTCACCTGTGTGATGTTGGACATGTTCCTGATGATCTCCAAAACTCGCTTTCCTCACCTGTAAAATGTAGCTATTCATGTGTTTGTTGTGAAGATGAAACAAGAAAATCCACACAAAGAATATCACAGTGCCTTGCACAAAGGAAGGAGGGACTTGATAAATCTTGGCGAGTTCTAAGTTAGAGTCAAACCCCCAATGAATGTGGTACTTTCAGGTCATTCCCATTTGTTCCTCTGCTCTACGCCTTTCCTTTATGGTCTGGGAATTATTTGCAAATTGCAGCTGATGGATCTGTGGTTTAGAAACTACTGGACTTGTCTACTCAGGCAGGCCATGGGCTAGCCTCAGCTGGCTCACACTGGCAAAGACTGCCTGGCGCTCCACACGGCCCTGCTCCTTTCTGGGTGTTTTCTGTGACACAGTGTATTAGCTGAATAAGTTTATAAAATGTCTAGAGAAATACACTATAGATTCCCTTGAGAATAGTTTATTCATAATGAAAGAAATAATTTCTCCTGCTATTGCAGAAGAAAAAAGTCCTCAGCTACAGAGGCTTTTGTTTCGGGAGAAATATAAAATTGCTTCTTATTTGCATGTTAGTCATATATACTTTTTATCTAATAAAGAATGTAAGTTTCTTCCCTTCCCCATTTCTATTTTTACTGTTTAAGTTATATAAAGATTTGTCATATCTACTGATGTTCTGAATAATGTGTATTTTAGATGCGAACACTCAACCTCAGGTTTTAAATTTTCTGCATGTGAAGGATTCTAAAATTCTGTTGCAAAGGATGGCATTCCTATTGCTAACGTTCCCTCCTTAGATTGTAAGACTTACAAAAGGAGTTCCTAAGGCACCTGTCCTGTTATTGTCCATCCCTACTAGAATCTTGCTCACTGGCTTCCAACACAAAGTGAGAAAACTAAAACTTCACATCCATTCTAAAGGTGATGATCCGCAGCTATTATTAGCATACTTAATGTGGTTAAAAATTGTTGTTCATTGGGTCCAGGATTTTTATTTTCTGTGGACTCCAAGCCCAGGTGACACTGATGCAGGTGATCTGGAGACCAGAATTTCAGGAACAATGATCAAGGTCAGGGGTCAGCAAATGGTAGCCCTCCTGCCAAATTCCATTCACTATGTGCTTTTCTATGCCTCTTGAGATAAGAATAGGTTTTAAATGTTTAAATGTGAAAAACTATCAAAAGGACATTACTATTTTTGACATAGAACTTATATGAAATTTAAATTTCATCGTCCAAAATATTTTTGGAATACACATTCATTTATGTATTGTCTGTGTGCTTTGTGCTACTGAGAAGTTGCAATAGAGTCTGTATAGCCCACAAAGCTTAAAAAAAGCACCTCAGTAAGAAGTTGTTGCAGTGCTTCTTTGGCACACTTCTCCTAGGTGATGGGGAGAGAAGAGAGTGCCAAATGGGAGGCAGCAGTGGAGGTGGAGGGAGGGTTAGCCAGGCTTTCCACACAGCATGGAGAAGAAAATGACATCTGCCTGTGAAGAGCAAGTATATCTTCTCATTAAGGAGAGGCAGTTAATGCACAGGGAACAAGCAGGAAATTATTGACGAGAGCAGATACTGCGATGCAAAGATGAGTGGGTAGGTTTTAGAAAAAGAATTACCTGTAGGCGAGACTGAATATGACAAAGGACTTGAGGCTAAAGATTGGAGAAGGGGCAAAGAACTCCCCAGATGAGTAACGGCCCGTAAGAACTTAGAGGCAAGAAGCTCGAGGGGGTCAGTTAGAAGGATTCTTTGAAGAGTAGGCCAAGTCCAGTGAAAGTTCATGTTGGGAAGTGATCAGAGGTGTTGTTGGCTCTGTGGAATACAGACAGATCCCATGGGGCTAAATGCCCAGTAGGAAAGCCAAGGCTAGCTCTGATGGGAAATGAAGAACAAATATAGGTGCTCTGTAAGGAAAGTGTATGATGAACATGTGTTAGCAAAATGACTCTGGCAACAATGTCAAATTAGATTCAGAAAAAAGGGGAAAAGTAGCTAAGAAGTCTATTTTTATTTTTAAATGAATATTCAGAGAGTTATACTTTTATAGCCCTTTTTACACCAACTGTACAAGAAAAGAATAAGAACGCCAAAATTGTGCAGAGAGGTGGAAGCCTTAAATAGACTTGTGCCGTAAACTTTTCTTAAAGTGCCTCTTTTTAATAATGCTGTCCCACAAAATATCAATAATCTAACTTAAGTCTGATTTTAAAACCCATGCATTTAATCATGCCTTTCCAGTCCTGCAGTTATTGGCATTCACATCTTCTTTACGAAAGACTCAGTTCTATGGTGCATGGCCTTGTTGTGTAAATACCCAGTGAAATTCCTGTTCTGATAAGAATACAACTATATATGTAACTAACAGTTTTTTTCCTTGAAAATCCATTTGTGTACCCATAAATTAGAGGAATACTCACCCACATACACACACACAAACTTTTTTTTTCAATTGTTCCACCTAGCAGAAAAAGGTAGTTACCTCTAAAGTTTATAATGGCAGCTATTCAAAGGCAGGCTGTGATATTACACAATAGTTTATAGAGGAAGTATAATTTCAGTGGTGGGAGGCATGCATGGGGCACAGGCCATTTCCCAAATTGGACTTTGGCCAGAATATCCAAGTTTGCGTTAACTGAAAACAGTCTCCTTTGCTGCCAGTGACATCAAATCATTAATGGGCTTGGAAGTGAAGTTCCAACTCCAAGGTGTTAAGGATCAGTTATAAAGTTTAAATAAGGACAGTGATGCCTTATGTTTTGTATATAACCAATTAGTTTATACCTATCATATCAAAAACCCTGTGAGAAGTTCCTACTGCCCCCTTCTCTTTTTATGTATCTGTATACTTTCTCCAGTCGTGTGCTGACATGTAACTGAACTGTCAAGGTGCCTGAGGGTTGGGCGGGACCTCAACCCTGGACAGTGGCAGGGCGTCACTCACACAGACCATGTTCTAGACACGCAGCAGCTACTCTGAAGGTGGCACATGAACCAGTATATGCAGAAAACCTTGTCACCATTGTTCACAGAAGGACTAAGAAATTGACCATAAGCATTTAAAACTTTAATAGCAAACTAAATCATGCAATATTTTGTTTGTTGAATCCATTTTTTAAAATGCAGGCTTGCAGAATTGAATAATCAATTTTTTAACTGAAATATTGACTCTTGATGGATCAGATTTTTTTTGATTCACCATTTGATAATTTGGAAGCATAGTCTTATCTTAGACTAGCCAGCATGTGGACAGTGCCCCTGGAGTTGTGCAATGTGTCTGTAGGTTCAAAGAGCAGCAGAAGCCAAGATCTTCCAGTGTAATCCTTGGAGTCAAGGATTAAGAGAAGAAATATTTTTAATCACACGGAGGGAAGCTGACTATATGAAATGAAGCCTTTGTCCAGAATGTTCATATATTGGAGTGTATAGGAAAAAATTGGCATCTCTTGCGCCAACCCTCATAAGAATTCAATATGAATATGAATACTCAGGCTATTTTGTTTTTAGAATTGTTCCCTAGACTCTACTCTAAAACTCTAAGGTGCAGAGAGATGAAACTTGGAGCCAGATACCTAGCACATTCTTAAAAAATATTTTTTAATAAGCTTGGTTTTTATAAATATGAAGAAAATTAAGTGTGGAGTGAATGGGCTTCCACCAGTGAGTAATCTAGGTAGATTCTATTGATGATGACCAAATAGAGACATAATGTTCCCAGCAATGAACTGGCAGGCAAATGTGCATATATGAGTAAATGAAACATTGAAATCTCAGAAAACAAGGGGTAAGTTTTTAAACAGAAAGTTTGCTGTAGCCTGACAGCAGATTGATGGGTGAGTAGCTTGCACTGGATTTCAGAGTAGTAGTAAAATATTCCCAAAAAAGGACCCTGAGGAGCAATGCTCAGGAGTGGGGGTTGGCAGCCAATTTTCTCCTGAGTATCTGGGCCAGCTGAGCAGCTTCTGAGCAAATTGGATGTGGACAGAGGAAGACAGAGGAAGCCAGACCTAGAGGG
The DNA here is from genome assembly GCA_004024925.1 of Scalopus aquaticus. Lineage (NCBI taxonomy): Eukaryota > Metazoa > Chordata > Mammalia > Eulipotyphla > Talpidae > Scalopus > Scalopus aquaticus. The sequence goes on from PVIJ01007499.1 coordinate 16,643, forward strand.
TTTATAACCCAGCTGGGACTAACAGCCTGGGGCCCAGAGACCCCCAAAGGCATGACAAGCAGCTATGGTTTCTTGAAGTGAGTGATGAAGTAGATAGATAGTAGATTTCCAGAATTCTCACTCACCAAGAGGCTTTTCCTCTCTGGCATTGAGCCTCTTTAAATAAGGCAAGGTAGGAAAACTGTCTATTATTTACTGATTCACTTCCTCTCCAAAAAATTGTATGTGATGAAATAAAACCAAAAAGAGCACTATGATTCATCTGTAAAATGTAAATGATTATGAAGAATAATGAGTGGAGATCTTTCTAGTCCACACAACATAATAACTCACCTCAGACGTCATATATGCATGAAAAGCTTTCCTTTTAGCTACTCTAAGGAAAGAGTAACCATTTCTTTTGTCCCTGAATAAACTACACTGCTCATTGCCCCTGGGCCCCAAGCCCCAGGTGAAGTAGATCAATCCCAAAACTACAATAATGCCAACTATTTCACAATGAATCCTCTGCACCCTGCAGTAATTGAGAATGAGAAAGTATTAGTGTAGCACTTGCCTTTGACTCAGGCAGGCTGGGGCTTTACATGATTTTATTCCAAGGGATGTTAAATGTACAGGAGAGCAATTGCTTCTGCAAGTCGATTGTACTGAGTCTTTGTAAGCTTAAAAGATCTAAGAGCAATTTTGTTTTAAAATAGTTTCCCAAGTGCCTGGAAAAAAGCAGTGGTTTTGATAAGAATAGGCTTAATAATAATGATGAATGTAACAGTGATATTTTATACTCATCCAGGCCCCTTCCAGTTAGGTATTCAAAAATGCAGACTTTCTGTTCTCGGTTCCTACTGACTTTTACACTGCAGATTTCTCTGTTCTCATAATGCAGAAAAGAAGAGCAGGGGAGTAATGTATAGTACTAGCCATTAATCGTAAAAAAAGAGAGAGAGACTTGTGGCACTAACATTATATGATTTTGATCAAGTGAATTATCTTCTTGGGTCCTTATCAACATTTTAATGATGATCTTTGATTATTTAACATATAAAGTATTTTTTTTAATTTTGGTTACTCTTTCTTTAAGCTTTTGATAATATAATTTTTTAACTCTTCATTAATATTTCTCTAAATTCTTACAACCTTTAAAAGAGTTATCCTGTCTTCTAACTTGGATTGCAGTGCCACTTTTATGACTTCCCTCTATAAGTGCTTTCAGAAAATAATTCCTATTTCTGGAACTCTCAAAGCTGACTCAAAAAAATCCATGTCTCTGAATGATTCTCTAGACTTAGAGGTCAAGTATGTGAGAGTGCTTTCTTTTTTTTTTTTTTTTTTAAGTACAAAAGGTTCTTGAAAGTGGAGAGCATTTTACAAAATGTGAAAGAAAAAACATCTAGGGAACAGAGTGAGAAAACATACATGTTTTTCTAATCTTCCTAAGGAAGAATGATGTCATGTGAAAAAAGTACAGGGAGACCTAACGAATCCTAGAGAATGAAAGCCCCCAGGTGTGGCACCTGCTGTGGAGAAGACAGAAAGGGTTGGGGTCCCTGCTTCTCATCCTTCACTATCCAGGCCAGGGTTGGTTTATGGTCCCAGAAATGTCGACACTTCTCGTTGTCAACCTGTTTCATGAAGTAGGCTTTTCTCTTTATTTATTTTCTGATTACTCCATCAGCTCTGGGCAAATTTTATGAGTTAGGTTGGGTTCAGTTTTTGCTTTCATCATAAACACTTTTCAATCAATGCTAATAGTTTGGATTTCCCTATAATTTGAGGGATATCCATGCTTTGAGTATCAATTCACAGTTAGTCCAAAAGATTCTCTTTTCTTCCTCCTCATTCTTTAGCTCAATAGGGGCCTTACAACAAAAGAAGACTCGGGTATTAGCACTCAAGTGTCAAAACTCCACATCGAACTTTAGTAGTTTTCTTTGAACAATCAGAAATGTGGCGTTTATATAGTGTCACATCAACAATTTTCAACTTTATTGTAATGTAATTTGTAATTGTAAATGTTATAAATGTTTTTTACAAAAAAAATTGTAAATGTTGAGACAAACAGCAAAAGTATTGGCTTGAGAACTAGCTTTAAAATCCTACTCTGCCACTCAGGCACTATGTGACTTTGGGTGTTTTTTTCCATCTTTCTAAATCTTCTGTTATTCAATTAGTAAAACAGAAGGTAAGAAAACCTCTACGCCACCCCACCCCGGGTTATTGTAAAGATCAAATGGCATAATGTGAACGTGAACACATTATCTAGCACAGAGTAAGAATTCAGGAGATGTGACTTGTTTTTAGTTTCTACTTTTCCTTATTTAGTGTAATTTCTCTCTGCAGAGCTAGTGAAGCTAGGTAACTTATTAATAGATTGTGTATATGAGTTGAAACAGCTGCTCAAGAGAAAAAGAAATCAACAACAATTATTAGCCTTTCCATAAAGCACATGGTGTATTTGATTTAAACCATCTTGGATTTGAACATATTTCAGACAAATACACTAATGTGAGAGAAGACAGGCTGTGTATAAGCAACATGTAAATTATCAGCATAAACCCCTAACTTCTCCCAAATATCCAAGATTTGTGAAATAACTGTTTTGCATATTTTATTTTTAAAATTTATATCTAGCAGTCAATTAAATTATTTATAAGAATACACTGTCTTCCATGTCTTTTGATAGATATTATGTGAATAATATCAACAACCTGAATTTTCTCTACACCCTTATGATTACCAAGTCATGCATTGCTTTAATATTTTCTTTTATTCTCTCAGCACCATATTGTTATTTTACCTTTTGGTTATAACATTGACACCACTCAACTTGCCACAGCACCATGGTAAATAACAATCATTTCACTCAGCAATAAATTTAGTCTCGTTCTCTAAGCAATTCTAAGGCCTTACAGCCTCAGTAAATTTCAGACAATAAATCCTTTGGTGGATGTGGAAGAATGAAGAAAAGATTCTAGAATATAATGGTGTTTTGTGAATAAATGGAGTTATTTACTGTATGAGTTATTGACTAGGACTAAGGGTAAATCAAGTAGGGAGCAGTCAACCTGATGAGAAATGCATGAGATATGCAAAAGAACAGGCTACAGGGAGAGATAAGAGGACTCTTGACTTGTTTGGGGAATTTTAATCTGTTAGATCTATGGATGGGACAGGAAATAATTTTGGAAAAGAATTGAGGTAATCAGAGTCAAGAGCCAAGAAGGCAGACAATAGATCTTAAATATATTGTAGCTATGTATGTTGACAGGTGCGAACTAGATTTGTTACAGTGATCATTTTATAATATATACAAGTATCAAGCACTGTGTTACACACCTGAACTATTATAACGTTATATGTAATTACACATCATTAAGAAGAACTCAAAAAGAAAATAGAGCCAGAAGTCTTGTGAGGCAGTTCAGATGGCCACAATCAGAGGAGCCACATGCCAACTCATCACAATGACCTGGGCAGAAGTGTGTGTGTTCAGCACAGGCATGGAACCCTGGAGAGGGGGAGGAGCAGCACAGATACAGGTGATAAACTTGACAACCACACATGCCTGCTGTAAAGGTGAAATACCTGTGTGCAACTCAGAGCAGTGGCGGGCATGTACCTGAAGCTCAGTAAAGATGGCTTCCCTACTACAGCAAGGCAGTGAGGGTACTGAGCAGGGACATGTTCCCATTTCTGCCACCAATTAGGTATGTCACTCCATGGAACCCCTGTGAAATGAAAGAATTAAAGCAAGTGTATAGTTCGGTCTGTTCTGATTTTAAAATTCTATGCTTCTGATTTTTTATGTCCTCACAGTCAAGTCACTTAAGCTAACATAACTTAGGCTGCACTATAAGCTGTTTTCCGTCATTCTGATCTTCCACTGAAGGGAGCTAGATTACCTTAGCCACACTAAAAATAAAAATAATAATAGATAATAATAAAACAAACAAAATATCAACCTACAGAATCCTTTTTCATAATAAATATCCTTGTCATTTACTTGCTCAGTAAGAATTCATTAAATGCATGAAAATATTCACTAAATACCCATGGAGGTATTTGGAGGGCACTAGGAATGCCTGACCGCAGGAGACTTATATGCTTATACTATAGTCAGCACTGACACATCAACAAACAAGCACCGTGATATATTCCAGTGCTGTAACAGGGGTGTGGCCAGAAAACTGTTAGGGCCATAAGACAAGACTGGTCAGTTCTGCCTCGAAGAGAAAGTAGTGAAATCATTTCACAGAGGGGGTGTCACTTGAGCTGAAACTTCAAAAAAAGTAACTTGTTGCCAGGCAGACAATATGGGGAAGGAATTTCTGGTAGAAATGGGCAGAGATAGAGACATCAAACACCCTGGATGTTCTGAGAACTGCAAGTGGAGTGGGACAGATGGCGAGAGGGATGCGAGGACTTTATAAACAGTGAGGCAGGAGATGCAGGCAGCCAGATCATGGAGCAGCTTGTATGCTAAGAAGTTTGAATTTCATACTGCAGCAAATGGGACACCAATATAGAAGAAAAAAGAAATGATGTGCTCAAATTTATTCCTTGAAAAGATTTCTCTCCAGATTACAAATCAACATACAAAACCCCACAGCATATTTATGTACAAACAATGAACGAGAAGAAAAAAGAAATTAAGAAAATAATTGCATTTGCCATCACTTCAAAAAGAATCAAATATCTCAGAATTAACTTAACCAGGAAAGTGAAGGACCTATACGATGAAAACTACAAGATGTTATTAATGGATTTGGACTGTGACCCAGGAAATGGGAAAGCATTCTATGCTCATAGATGGAAAAAATTAACATAATGAAAATAACTATTCTACTTAAAGAAATACACAAGTTTAACACAATCCCCATCAAGATATCAACAATATTCTGCAAAGAAATTGAACAAAAAATACTGAAATGTATATGGAACCATTAAAGACCTCAAAAAGCAAAAGAATCCTGAGGGAAATGGAGAGAAATGGAGACATCATGTGACCTGAATTTACTTAGAGCAGTGGCACTTACAGCAATGTGGTATTGGAATAAAAATACAAACATAGATCCATAGAACAGAATTGAGAGCCCAGAAACAAATCCATATTTAGAGATATATATACATACATATAAATCCATATATAGATATATATGTATATATTGATACTTAATTTATGGAAAAACAGCCATAACCATACAATGGGGAAAGGAGGGTCTCTTTTTTAAAAAGTGGTGCTGGGAAAACTGGATGGCCAGTGGAAAAAGAATGAAATTGGATCATTCTCTAATTCCATGCACAACAATAAATTCCAAGTGAAGTAAGAATTTGGATATAACCTGCAATAATAAAATTTATAGAAGAAAACATTGGTGATAAGATCCATAATATCAATGATAAAGATGTTTTTTGGAGACTTCGCCTCTAAGGCAAGGGAAATAAAAGCAAAAGTAAACAATTGGGATTACCTCAAATTAAAAATATTTTACACAGTAAGAGAAAATATAAGTAAATTAAGCCATCCTATTGAATAGGAGAAAATATTTACTTATTACACTGGGGATAATATCCAAGATACATTTTTAAAAACTTTACAATTCAATAATAAAAAGCAAACAACTCAATTAGTAGGCAGAAGATCTGAATGGATAATTCACCAAAGAGGCTCTACAAAGACCAATGGATACATGGAAAAATGTTCATTGTTTCTATTAAGGCAGTTAAGACCTTAACCTCTAATAAGGTTAAGACCATAATAAGACACCATTTCACACCCCTGAGGATCAAAAAGAACCCCAGCAATAAGTACTGGAGAGGATGCAGAGAGTGTAGAACCCTTTACACTGTTGGTGGAAATGTAAACCGGTGCAGCCATTTTGGAAGCAATCTGGATTTATCTAAAAAAATGAAAATAACCTGTGACCCAGCAACCCCCACTCTTTTGGCATCTATCCAAAGAATTTGAAAACATCAACTCAAAAGCTATACACTATACAATGTTTATTGCAGCTCATTTACAATAACTAAGGCACGAAAGTAACCTAAATGTCCATCAGTAGAAGATTAAAAAAAGAACATGTGGTATATCAACACTGTGAGACACCATGTAGCCATAGGAAAGATAAATTCTTTCCATTAACAACAAAATGGAAGGAGTTTGAAGAAATTATGTATAATAAAACAAGACAGAATGACAAAAAAAATTGGACATTTACATACCAGATAATTGAACAAAGTAAAATACTTATAAAAATGATGGACATTAATAAATAAAGTGAGGTTTCTGAGGTTAAGAGGGAGCAGAAAGGGAGAAAGGATCAAAGGGGATAGAAGGGCTGATGATGAGGAAAAAGGATATTTCTTTAGCAACTATAGAAAAGATGATCAGAGAGGGCAAGAATAAAGGAAAGGAGTGAGGAGTCGGAGATCATTTGCGGTAGTGCAGGCAAGAAGGTAGAAGACTCTGGAGTTCTGGATGAAATACAGGAATGAGGATGAAGAGGAAGCGTTAATACCAGCAATGTCAAGGCTGGACTGCAGGACCGATGAAATGTGCAGGGAGTGGATTGGACTCATTTTTAGTAAGTCCCAGGTGCCTAGCTCCGAGGACTGGGTGTTACCATTGCCTTTTATAGACTTAGGGGTTGTTGAAGGTGTAAGAAGCTTTTGGGGAAAGGGACTGCCTTTATTATTGGACTTGTTGAACAGTCCATGTAGGTACAAACGGACACTTAGACTTGACTGGGTTGGAGGGCAGATTGAGAAACTGATTTAGAACTCTCAAACAATAGAAAAAGCCCTGGGGATAAATAAGCGCAGCTTTGGTGAGGGTGTCAGTAAAGGAGGAACGGGGCAAGAAGAGCGGAAGTGGATTCAGCAAAAGCAAGTACCACCTTTATCTTAGTACAGCTCAGGCAGACCACTCTGGGCCAGCAGGACTCATTCAGTAATTATTTGTTGCAAGATGAACAAGCAAAGCAATTGAGAAGGGAGGGACACAGGGGCCTGAGGCATCTAAATGGTAGAGGTCAAGATCAGAAATACAAAACCACGGATTATTCTCATGCAGGCAGAAACTAAAATCAGAGTGAAGGCGACCCCAAGGGAACAAGTGTAAAGTGAGAATAAAGGACTTGGGAGTGAACCCTGATCTCATTTAAAAAGGTAGCCGCAGCAGCTTCCCATGCTCCTCTGCAAAGCATTAGTCATCATTAGTCAGAGCAGCCCATCAGCAGGGGCAGTGGCTGGAATCACAGTGTGACCTTCATCCACACAGAAGGAAGATAATATCCCAGTTCCCGTCGTGTGGGAGGCAGATGAGGACAAAGGAGACATGAAATGTCAGCTGTGGTGAAGGAGCAGATTCCGCGGGAGCAGGGCGCCAGCTACGGAGCGAGGTGCCTGTTGGGCTCTAATCTCCCACCCCTTGCCGTAAAGCATGGCTCTCCCCTGGTTCATTCAGTTACAAATAAAAGTCTGGATCACAGTGTGTAAAATCCAAGGCAAGAATGGATGCAGCTTCTGAAAGCAAACCAGACCCACGCAGCTCCTAGGGGTCCCCTGACAAAACATTACTTGTCCTGTGCAGGTGACAGAAGTGGCTCACACTTTTTCAAACTCTAGATAATGAGTGAGGTTGTTGAAAACCTGAAATCTCCTTCTTTGTTGTTGTTTTTAAATGAATGAACATAATGGCAAACTGCTCAAAAGTAAGCTGGCAACATAATGGAATTCAACTCAACTGAAAAGTGTTTATGTGAGATCACTTAGAGTTAATTGGTAACAATAAAGGTAGTTCTGCCAGGGCAAATGTAGTCCCTTCCTTCACTCTTTTCCAAAGAGGAAAACCCAAACAAAACATGGTTTTATGTAGCATACAGATCAACTAGTAAAAGGATTGTAATTATTGCTCTACACCCTTCTCTGAAAGATTGACATCACACTTCTGGTGCTCGTGCATGTCTGGTGATTAACTTGTCATTTCTGAGATGTTTTGGTGGACACACTACGTTAACATCTGTAAAATGAGAACTTGGCTGCCTAAATGGCTTCCCACAGCTCCCACATGCTGTGAACATATAACACATGTGCCAGGACCCAAGCATGGCATATTGCTGACAGTGCAGGAGACTCTTCCTCATTCTGTCATCTATAAAATAGGATAATACAGTGACATTATGGAAAACTTTGGAGTTGTAGAGGCTTTGTTCTCTGCCCAAGTCCCAGACATCTGTGTCTATCCTACTTTCCAGTTTTCCAGTTCTGTCCTTGTGGGATTTCATGGGATTTCTTTGCTAAGCAGAACAGCACCTTGGAATGATGCTGCTTCTGGTGGTGTCTCTGAGGAGCAAATGAATACATAAGAGGTTATGTACCTAGTAGCTCATCTTCTACCAGTACGCACCCCCAATGTCGTGGGCCACCAAGTGGTCACTGCTGCTGGCCGTTTATATGCCACTGAATGTAAGACCAACAATCAACAGCCAAATAAATACTGTAAGTTGATATGCTGATCTGGAAGATCTTAGGACAAGATCATAGTGATTAACTTGTCGGCTCACTGCCCCATAACCTGTCATCCCTCTATGGCAGGCAGCGGGAAAAGAACACTACTAGCCTTGGAGGGGGAGAACATGTGGACAAGCCCCTTTCTGCCACCTCTCTCTTGCACGGTCTGTAGGCAGGCCACCATCAGACCCTCGGTTCCCTCTCTAAGATATACATAGTGATGTCCTCCCTGCCTCCTTTGCAGGGTTTCAAAGAGAATGTATCACTGCATACTCAAACTGCTATTTAAATGACAAACTGCTAAAAAAATAATTTCTAAAGAGAAATAAGTCAAAATTTTGCATACTGATAAATGCTTTTTGACATTTATTGATTCAACAAATATTTAGTGAGCACCTGCTAAATGTGCTAGGTATTATGCTAGACATTAGAGAAGCAATTATGAGCAAAAATTTAGATGGCACTCTTGCCTTCAGGGAACTTTTAGATTCATGGGAGAGAGAAAAAGTTATCACAAGAAGCTGAACCTTTACCAGTTACTGATCTTGACCACAAATGTTCTCATTCCAACCCCCCAAAATGAACTATGACCAGGCCATGACACTATTGAATATCATCTGCCTTTGATGCCTTTTGTATTTTCAGTTAATAGTCAAATAATATGACTATTTTTTTACATATCAGTGAGAAGAGAAATTTAGCATGTTTACTTGAAACATGCAGGAGGTCAGAACTAACGTCTATTATAAAGGCTGTACCTTTGAAGTTTATCCCAGTCTTATTCAGAACATTAATAATTGGAGAATTCTCCCATTAACCAAAGATGCTGCACATGCTGTGCATTTTGAAAGGTCAAAGCTGTGGAAGAATTTATTGTATTTCATTAAGGGTATGTCTCATTCATTTCTTACATTAATAAAAAAAAGTTTCCACTTGAAAGGAGGATGTCAAGTACATGGCTTGCACGCTGCCCTCTGGCCTCCCGTTTCCATGTCTGCGATCGCTAATTGATAAAGGAACGATTTCCTGCTGAGCCAGCTAGGAATCCTCCTGAACACAGCACTGCAGGCAGCCAGTGGATCAGAGCTGGCATGAGAGCTGAAACTCACTTGCCATCCCCATTTTAACTCTCTATAAAGCTTTGGTTCCCAAAAATAGTCACTGAAATGCATATTTATTTAGGTTTTTCTCCTAACACAGATTTGGTTTGTCTGTTTTCATCAACAGGCTCCCCTACTCTGTATCTTCAACTCTCTTGAGTTCAAAGGCAGCTGTGGGCTTTTCTAGCAAACCAACAGTCATGCCTCAGGCACCAGAGTCTCTTATTTTCTGCCTGAGAACTTTCTGTGGCACTACAGGTTCTTCTTCAGTCTTAAGTGAGCACACGGAGATGTGGGAAGGTCAGCACTCCCTGCGAGAAGCCATTCCTCTCCCCAAGTGGCAGAGGACAGCAGGAGAAACGCCCTAGGAAGCCTCTGGTGTCTGCTCCCTGGGGTTCTCAGAAGAGCCACAGGACAGAGCTCCAGGTGCTCAGTGATTGGTCATTAGTATGTTTAGCCTCCCTGACTCACTGTCCTCATTCTTCATTTGTGCTTCTGGGGTCATCCTAGTCCTCATCTCAGACTCTGCTTTGGGGAGAACCCTAACTAAAATGGCATCTTTTGTCTCCATATTATATAAAACATCAATTCACAAGTTTCAGTCATAATGTTCCTTCTGATGGTTCATGGACTGCAGTGAGGGCTCTGGCCTTTTCCTCCGTAGTGAACACATTAGACCCATCTTTCCTTCCTCTCTGGGAGTACCCCAGAAGATGCTGAGTGATAAGAAGGAAGGAGGGGAAAACAAATGTCAGTTGCACCAAGAACTCAAAACAAAACAAATTTATTTTTGTCTGTTTTATGATTTTGATTATTGGAAATGCATTCCAGGGGCAATCCTATGATGATGAGTGTACATAATCTCCACCAGCAGTACCTAAATGATGCTCCTCAGGGAAGCTTGAACCTTAAGTGAAGATTGATATCAAAGCTTAGTTGGTTAGGTTGGTCAGAACAGAAAATAAACAAATGTCAGTCCCTATAGTTCCTTATTTTGTGTGCATGCAAAACTTAAACTATTCTTTACACTAACAGATTATATTTCCAAGAAGTTCCATTTAAAATGACATCAGATTGAAGAATCTCCCGTATGTTTCCTCGAAATATCCCGTTTAAGTGCTAGTGTGACATTGAAAAGATAATGTCGGGGTTTCACAGGTTTCAGCAATGATAAGACTTCTTATGTACTGCTTTACAGGGCAGTGAAAGTTGTGTTTAAACCTCATCCCTCTTTCAGTTAATTCTGAAATCTCAAATCCCAGAGCACCCCATAGCAGAAAGTGAGGGGGCAGGGTGGTGATGAATTGCCTCCTGGGGTAATTGGCACAATTATATTGAGCACCATGGGTGGGAGCAGAGCACTAAGAAGACTTGGGGTAGGATAGAGTGAATATAGTGACTGTCTGAAATTATTTTACAACACAAATGTTTCTCCCCCAAACAAGTAAACGAAATTAGAAAGTTGTGTCAAGAGAAGGTCTCCCCTGCAGTCCAGCAAAGCTGTACAACACCATTATCATTGGAAGCTGGGCTACAAGCTGTGCACATGTTCATTTGTGTAAAACCCAAAATAGGAATCATTTTGCGCAATTGAGTGGGCAGAGATGGGGACCATGAGCCTGAATCTGAATAAATCTTCCCTTTTTAAATGACTTTTAAAAAAAAATTAGGGCCTCTCTGGTGACGCAGCAGTTAAGCGCTGCACTCTGGAGCTGTCAGCAGCGGCGACAGGAGTTCGACACCCAGCCAGGGAGAATCCCACATGGTGCGGCAGACCTCTCCTGCCTTGCCCGCTGCTCCCGTCAGCAGTGTGTTTCCTTCAATCTGCCTGTTCTGCTCCACACTCTGTCTCTGGTGAACCCTCTCTCTGCCCCACGCCTCTGGCCTGTACCCCAGCTTGTATGCATAAATAAATAAATTTCAATAAACAAATAAATAAAATAAAATAAATTAGAGGCCAATATGAAACATATAACAAAATTGCTAAGCATGTAAAAAAGGAATAATGATAATTAGCCTTGAAGTTTAGGAGGAAGAGCATAATGTCGAAGAAAAAGATATACTGCAGAAAACAGAAGACACTGAAAAAAAATCCTTAGAATTCTTAGGTGCTAGAGTAACTTTAAAAATCAGAAATGACAGAGTGAAAAGACCAATCAAATTGATGCTTGACAAAGTAAACAGGCTAATAAACAAATCTGAGGGTTTGGAATTACCTTGGAAAATTAAAACGCTCATTGAAATCAGTAACCATATATCCGCAAGGCCGTGAACCTATTCCTCTAAATGATATACAGTGTTGTAAACTAGTGTTACCTCAATAAAAAGTACCACAATAAAACAGAAACAAAAATTGGAGGGGGAAGGTTGTCTCAAGTACAAAGTTTACCAGCTTTATATTATTGTCTGTGACCAGCATTGCAACAGTTGTTTAGAATTCAAGGAATGTCCTTTTCTTTCAGCTGCTGTCATAGGTGTTCTACATGGCTCCTTTTGCTTTTGAGTAATAATTCTTTTTCGTCTATACATGATTAAATGTAACTTCCTTCTGTTAAAAAAAATGGAGGGGGGCAGATCTAATACTGCAAGAAATAAGAATAAGAAATAGAGATCAACTTGAGGAGTTCTCCAGTGATGGAGCTGCAAGTCTCAAGCTTTCTTTCATCTCAACGACAATCACATGCACAACGCTCTTCTATAATAATACTGTTTGCAGAATAGAATCTCACATACCTGGCAAAGGCCAGGAGTGGAGAGGTAGGTGTCAGACTTACCAGAGGAAGGAGAAAGGACATGAAGCTCTGTTACTTCAACAGGTCATTCATTCTTCTACTTATCCTGAGGAGATCCCTTGATTCACTACACAATTCTGTTGCATTATTTTAAGTTTAACCTGATACCTCCACAGAGATTAGATATACACTACTTTGGGAACCCAAATTCCCAAATGTACCTCAAACTCAATTCAGTCATACCCTGATGCACAGTCTCCACTCAGGTCTCTTCACTGTATTTCTCTCCTTAGGTAAGGATCCAGGTTTCCAAGATCTAAGTCATCATAGATTTAATTTTCTCCTTAACACCATTCCTCCACCCTTGCCAAACACCAGGACTCATCAGTTGTCCTAGTATCTTGTGACTCTTTCTTCTTCTTCTTTTACCCTCCTCATCCTCCACTACTATTTTTCATTCATTCAATGTATCTATTGAAATATCCACCTTATGCCAAGCTTTTTAATAATTGCTAGGAATTCACTGTGAACAAAATAGATATATGATCCCTCCCCTAATGCAATTTATACTTTAGTTGGGAAGATGGACCTCTCACTAATACTTTCACAAATATAATTATGTAAATATGAATTTGTAACATAATCACAAGTGGTAATGGATGGCATAATAAAGGAAAAATACAAAAGCAATGAAATAATAGAGAACTTTGATTTAAAATATAAGCCTAGAGATATCTCCTTTGATGCATAGTCAGAGGTAACTGTGTGAAAAGTGAGAGATACTGGGCAATGAAGGAGCTTGTGCAAAGGCCCTGTCAGGTTAGAAGAACCTAACTATTCAAGGAACTTTAGTGAGTGAAAGGCTATGACCCATGAGGTGACTGGGAAGTGGGGACCGGCTTATACAGCATCTTGTAGGTTTCATGTTTTATCCTAAATGCAGTGGGGAGTCTGTTGAAGGGGTTTAAGCATGATCACAATCCGTGGTGACAGCAAATTTGCTCTGATTCAGCCCAGGCAAGAGATGGGGTGGATGGTAGCCAAGGAGATGAAGAGAAGTGGATTTGAAATAAACTTTGGAGGCAGAAAAGACAGTATTTGACCGTAAGGAAATGAAAGTGAAGACAGATCTGAAGAATGACTTTCATGTCCTTATCTTAAAAATTTGGAGGGGCAAGTAAAAGTTACCAAAATAGAGAGCACAGACAGGGAAGAAAGATTGGAATTTCCACTTTTGCTATCCTGAATTCATGGTGCTTGTGAAACACCCACAACTCAATAAATATTTAATGTTTATGTAAAGTACCAAAGCAAACATTTTATCTGTCTTAAATTAAAGATACTTCTATATGGGTTTCTTAAAAAAATTTTTTTTAGGTTTTAATGGTCTACATGCATCATTGTATACAAAGTGTAACTTTTGGAATTGGAATTTTTTATTTTCAACTACTGATATCCTTCCACATATTCTTTGCCAGCTGTTTACAGTATGCCATAAACCCAGCAGCAGTTTCTCTCTTCATTGCCCTTGGTCTTGTTCAGAACATAAATAAAAAACCCTTCGTGGTTGTTAGTATTTTCTGCCAGCCTCACCTTGCTGTGAGTTTTAGCCTCCCTGACACTTTTCTTCCTCTTTCAGACAATTCTTTTATTCCTGTTGGAGGCCATTTGCCTAACCTGTTTTATTTTGAACATATTCTTTATGTTGCTGAGTTTATCAGGAGACAACATGTGCAAGTTTATCCTTTCTAGATACTCATTGGGATTACTTGAAATGGTCGAGTTGCTTTCTCCAAAAGTAACAAAGCCAGGGAGAAATAGCCATTGGAAAAGTCTTATAGTGTTTGTAAGAGAAACACTTTTATATAAAGATGCAGAATCTTTTTAAAGCAGTGTAAAGAAAGCTTCTGCTCACCACATGAAAGTAGATTATCTAAGCCATAGATGGCAGCAATTTGAAATTTTCCTTGCAAATTGAATATTTTGCTTGTCTGAAATGTGGTGTTGCGAGCTCTGGGCACCCCAGCAGTGCGTGCCACACTTGTTTCATGGAAAGGTCATTTCTTAGCCTAGGTCAGTTTCATTAAGAAAAATGCCCTTTCACTTACTTCAAATAGCTTAAACAGATTATCTGTGGAACTGCGGGGCTTAGTCCATTTAATGAATTTTAATAAGAAATACATGAATCAGTCAAAAACCAGAGAAGAAGTGAGTAACGTTGAACTAGTTTTAATGGAAATTAGCTCATTACCCTGCTGGCTTACATTTACCAAAGGCTGAATTTCTGATGAAAATTTTGCCAGACTGGGAAAATGAGAGGATCTTTAAATTAAAGATTAACTTTATTAGTGGTATTTTTTTCCTCCCTCAAATAAGCCCTAACTGGAGATTCTAAAAACCCTGGAGCTTTTTCCCCCTTTGGAAAAAAATTAGATTTCTTATATTGGAAGAATTTCTCACAGTCCCTGAAATATTCTCAGAGAAATAGTGGGAACATGGGTCCCTTCATTGCCCTGCTGGACAGCACAGCAGGTGGGGGTTCCGTGTGGGCGTCCAGGTGAGTCCCCTCTCCTCCAGGGGAGCCACAAAGCCTGTGAAACAAAATTCTCCCTTTCTTACTCTGAGTATTTGCCCTCGCACTCACACACTATGCATGTACTTCTGTTCTCTTTTATTTCTCTCCTTTGTTTTATTGCTTTGTTTTTTTTTTTTACGTGTGGTAAGTTATATAGAACATAAAATTTGTGATATTAGCCATATTTAAGTTCACCATTCAGTTGCATTTCAAAATGGTTGCTATTCCTTTTCTGTTGTTTATAGAAAATGTTTCCTCTGCACAACTATTATTTTTATTAACTGTAGAGCCCCCAATAAAATACATGAAAGTGTAACCATCTTCAGAACTGGAGTTATGTTGCAGCAGGTACTTCAGTGGAAGAAGAAACCATTTCACTTGTGTAAATGGGAGTTCAATACATTGAATGGAGTGGAGGGGCACATGACATATTTAGCTCCATTTGGGGAAATTCATAGAATCTTGAAAAATTGCTGTGATGTTATCCAAATTGAAGATAAAATGATCGTACCCACCCATAAAATTGCTCTTTGTTCTATTTTGATCCCTTATTCTAATTGGGGCAATTTTAGGAAAACTCATCAACTTTTGCCTTCTGAAAATAAATAGTAAAAACCTCTTACCATTCTGTACAGCAAAAGAGACAATAATCAAAACAAATAGGCACCCCACTAATTGGGAGAAAATCTTTGCACACAATACAACTGATAAAGGACTGATAGCAAAAATCTACAAGGAGCTCACACAACTCAACAAAAAGAAAGTCCACAATCCAATCAAAAAATGGGCAGAAGAGCTAAAAAGACACTTCTCCAAAGAAGAAAAGCAAATGGCCAACAGGCATATGAAAAAATGTTCAACATCACTTATAATCAGGGAAATGCAAATCAAAACCACAATGAGATACCACTTCATGCCAGTGAGAATGGCGTACATCTAGAACAGGCAACAACAAATGCTGGCAAGGATGTGGAGAAAAAGGAACTCTTCTATACTATGGTGGGAATGCAAATTAGTCCAACCACTATGGAAAGCTGTATGGTAATTCCTCAGACTGCTGAAAATGGAGCTTCCATACAACCTGGCAATACCACTTTTGGGAATCTACCCATGGGACACAAAAACACTAATCCAAAAAGATACATGCACCCGTATGTTTACTGCAGCACTGTTTACAATAGCTAAGGTATGGAAACAACCCAAATGCCCAAAAATAGATGACTGGATGAATAAGATGAATAGATGACTGGATCAAGAAGATGTGGTACATATACACAATGGAATACTATTCAGCATTCAAAAATGATAAACACATGCATTTCGCAGCAACATGGATGGAGTTAGAAGGGATCATGCTCAGCAAAATAAGCCAGAAAGAAAGAGAAAAATATTGAATGGTTTCACTTATAACAGGAATATAGCAGAACCAAACAAGAGAGAGAGGGAGGGGGAGGAGGGGGAGGATAAGGGTTCAAAATAGTGAAGAAAAGGGCACAAGGGACGATGGTGATGGGTCATGGGTAAATCAGTGGTGGGTTACCCGAGGGGAATACACAATGTAAAAAATATAAATAACAATTAAAAAAAAAAAACCTCTTACCAAATAACTCACACATGCAGGTTAGAAAAGGGGCTCTCCCTTCAGAGTTCATGTAAATCTACCATTATTCTTGCATTTTGGGTATTATGGGTCATAAGCAGTAGGTTGTGAAAGAGCCATTCTGGGGGAAGCTTCCTCTTGGGATAAGGTAATGGTGCTGACCTGTCACTAAGCAATTTGAAAATAGTCCTTTGTGACACTAATGCTGGCCACACAGAATTCTGCATCCGGGAAGTAAGACCTCAGTAAAGGCTACAGATACACAGAGAGCCAAAGCAATCCAATGATCTGTATATCAAATGGATTTTCTGAGCTTTCTCTAAAGCAAGATTCCTGACAACACTGGAGGGGGTGCAAGAAAAGGAAACACTAAGTACCGTTTGGGTTTTTACAAAATTGAGTGGATATTACCTGCAGATATTACAATTGTGTTTTTATTTTTAAATGGTTATACGGGACATATATAAAATGTCCATGTGTAGGATGTTGAGATTTAGCAAACAAAAATATAGTATTCCTAGTTTAAGTGTAACATTTACAAATAAAGTTTATTTGTAAAGAAGTACAAATAAAATAATTTTTGATGTAAGTATGCCCCATAAAATATATGTCTCACGCAATAGACAGGAGATACTTACACTAAAAGCTTACTCATTGTCTATCTGAAATTCAAATTTAACTGGGCATATTGTGTTTTATCTAGCAACCATATACCTGTAGTTAATTAAAAATGGTATTTAGTTGACATGCATAATTGAATTTAAATCTCAATATAAAGTCAGTGTTGTCTTCTCATCTCTTCCATTTTCAAGTACCACAATTTCTTTCAGGTATCGCAATTTGCATTGTGCTTGTTCTCTGCCCATCTCACTGTGCTTTGCAATGCAGAATAAAGACATATTTTAATTTTATTTCTGATTCTACAGAAGACGTATTTTAGAGACCTGATTCAGTTTTGAAATTTACATTGAATGCATCTAAATGTACTTATTAGCTACATCTAATTTTTTCCATGTATTCTCTAATTTTTTTCTTATTTCCTTATACATGTTTCAGTTAGGTCATTACTGCACCCTTTTAAGGTCTTTTACCTTTGTTATCTTTAGATAAGTAGTTTATCTTAAGATTAAGTAGTTTACATTTGTACACACAGCAATAAAATGATCAGTATGGAAAACATGGATTTAGTCATTTTAAGGAAATTTTTGAAGAAAAGTTATTTACATTCCTGTTCTCATTTCCCTCTGAGGAAATGTGGTATGGTGAGAAACCCCAAAAGTAACAGTGTTAGCAAACCAAAAACCTGTGATCTATATCCTGCCAGAATGACTTCAGAAAAAGAAAAAGATGTAACATTTTTATTTTGATTTTTGATGCTTTTTTAAAAAATGATTAATTGAATATTGGAACAGGCTATATGTAGTATATATGTGTGTGTATGTATATATTGTACATTTATAATATATTCTGATTTGGCCCACATTGTTATGGTACTATCTCTACAGCTTTTGCAATGAAGTTGAGCCCAAAATTGGAGTTTAATCATGTAGAAAACCTAACCTTATGGCTCAGTCATGCCAAATTGAGTATATCCAAAGTAGATGCTTTCTAGTCATCTTAATTTAAATTCTCATAGCTTGATAATTTGCCAAGAGATGTAGTCACATAAGTTATTTATTTTAAGGCAGTCTATCCTGGTGTTATTTCTTACTACCTAAAATTACTTACTCTGCAGCTAGCAGCTGTTTTTTGTCAATTACTCGGGAAGGGTGACTATTGCTTCAGAGACTAAAGTCTCTGCAGAACAAATCAGCATTAGAAATATTCAAGAAACTACTATAGTGGAAACAATAAAGACATTCTGGGTCGTGCCAGTGGTCTGGGGTCAGGCTGAATGAAATAGCCTTCAAAAAACTGGATGCCAAAGTACCTTTGATGAAAGGTATTCAAGTTAAACAACCCTCTTTCCTTGTCTGATCTTAACCAATGTCCCGCTTCTGTCATTTTAGTTCTAGCACCATTATTGCTAGAGTTCAGATGATTACACATTTTCCACAGAAGGATTGATCCTCTCTTAAGATAATGTCCCATGTGGGGATGAGAACTCCATAATAGAGGAACAGTTTTCAATACATCTGTGTCAAAACTGTGATCACTACAATGTACTAATTCCCAGCACCTAACAAATGTAAAGCAGCAAATACTGAAACTGTTCCAGCACTCCAGGACAGAGATGACAATACAAGGAAGTACAAAAATTAATTGAGCATCTTGATATTGTGAGAATTTACCAATGACACCTTTTTCTCAAAGAAATTGTTGCTGGCAATTTCAGAAGGCAGAAAATAAATATTATCATTCACTGAAAATAATGATTAATTGACCTAGAATTTTTCACTTTATAATTAGAGGTCAAATTGTTTTTATTGGTATTTTACAGAATCAAGGAGATAAATTTGCTATTTTTTAATCTGTTTTTCCAAAAAGAATATAACTAAATCATTATAATTAAATTATAACCAAACCACACATCGAACAGGATTTTTCTCATTAGCTGAAATGAGACATAAGGAATTACAGGGTATGTGAGAAAGTGAGCTCTTTCTATTTGTCTTCAGAGGTAAGATGATTACTCAAGTTTGAAATTTAACCCTGGGTCCCAAAAAAAGTTGAGGAAAATGATGGATTATATGCCCGCTTTTTCATAAAATAAAACATCAGTTCTTCATGGGGTGTGTTGAGGAGAAATTAGCATTTATTCCACGACTGAGTTGTATTGTCTTAAGTGTCCAGATACTTGTGTGTTCAGATTTCTGTAGATAATTCCTATAGATTGCCTGTGTTTTTACACTACTCCCATTTTGTACAAGTACCAGTTTTAAAATGGGTAAACATAATATGTGGTATATTTTTGTGAATATTTGGCATTTTATCAGATACCACCTAATACTAATATAATGAGAAACTGTTAAAAGAAGAGCGCTGTGATGTGAAAAGTAGTTACTCCTGGTTTTCGCTAGAATATGTTTGGCTTGCTAGGGCCAGTGTATGGCCCTGATATCTTTAAACTTTTTTTTACTTTCTTTTTTTTTTTAACTAATTCTATATGTTCTACATATAATTCTATATGTAATAATAAAATAAATGGGAATTCACCTACCCTTTTAAATATCTTAGTGCTCACTTGGATCACAACAGAGTCCATCCAATCATCCAGCCATTGGTGGTAATAGAAAAAGCTCTATAAGCTGAAAAACATGTGGTTTAATGATATATGATTCATTCAACTAACAAACACTTGGGCAGAAGAATAATAATATAGTTATCTGCTCTAGAGAAGATCTCAGCAGAACAGTCACATAAAAAGTTACCCAAATATCTGATTCATAATATAGATCTATATACTTTTTTTAAAATTGGGACTAATGAAGCCTTATTAATTGATTTTTACTGCATAAAGCAAGATTATTTATTATACTAAGCAAAGGTTAATCGACATTTCTATCTTCTCTCTCTAAGGCTGAGTCACAGAAATCCCTAATGACTCAGGTCTTATAAACTAGTTTACTGGTTTGTCAGTCACGTACTTCTATGTGCTTCAGAGTAGAATCCTCAGGTGCCAAATAAGGATCATTAGAATCATTAATATAATCCCAATGAATTCATTTGGGCTTCTTGAAGAAAACTATACAGCCAGGCAGAATTTTTATGTTGTCATTATTGTGTGCTGTTAACTAATTTAAAGTAACCTGCAATTATCTTAATATCTGCCACCCATCAGTGGTAATAGGGTATATTTTCAAAGTTCAAACATTGTTTTCTTTATTACAGGTTTCTTTTCTCCATGGAAAACTCCAAAGCCTGTAAGTTGGAATTATTATGCTTCTTTCTTTATTTCTAGTTATTATTGCAATCCCACTGAAGAAGAGCTGAATCAGGTGACCTCTGATCTCTTTCACCTCTAAGACTCTGTGTCTTTGTGTTTGTGGGACAAATATAAGACTAACTCATCTTACTTACCTATAGAGACAATCCTGCCTGTTTTTAAAATATACTTACAAAATGAACATTAACACTATTCAGTATGGTACACTGAAAATACACTGGAGATCTTTTGTTTTTCCCCTGTCAGAAATACTATAATTTTTAAAACATAGACTTTTTAAAAATAATGCAGAGTGTGGGCTTAGGAGTCTTGAACCTGCAGTTCCAATCAGGGCCACAAGATACTCTTGATATGTTTTTATGCTTATATTTTAGTGTACATAGAGCTAAATATGAATGTATATATTTATTCCATATGTTTTCCACATATATTGAAATTATTCGTATGTATGTACATGCATACATATATGTGTATATAATTTCACCAAATAAATCTGACACTCAAAGTAGTGCTCCTGTATCATCTTCAGATATGGGTGATCGCTGCCATCACTTAACTCTGTTCCTAGTTCTTTTGTGAATAATCCTGAAATTTTTTTTTCCTGTCATCTGCATGACCAGTTTATTTTTTTTAATATATATTTTCATTGTTATTTATGTCTTTTACATTTTGTATTCCCCTTGGGTAACCCACCACCAATTCACCCGTGATCAATCGGTCCCTTGTGTTCTTTTCTACTCCATTTTGTGCCCTTATCCTCCCCTCCCCCCACCCCCCACCTGCTGAGTGTCTCTCTCCTGTTTGGTTTCCCTATAGTCCTGTTATAAGTGAAAACATTCGATATTTTTCTTTCTGGCTTGTTTCGCTGAGTATGATCCCCTCTAATTCCATCCATGTCACTGCAAATTGTATGTGCTTATCTTCTTTGAATGCTGAAATTTTGATGTCACTATAGGCGCATGGCTTTCATGAGGAGATTAGCCAAGTTGACTTCAGAGATAAAGGTGATTTTTATTTGCTGCTAGGTAGAAACTAGTAATTTCCCAAGTCCCAAAAGCTGGGACTGACTTTCTGGGATTCCACTTTATGGTACGCTAGAGTATGTTACCCTGACTGGAATGTCTTAAACCCAGGAGAGGAAAACAGTAGCAAAGTGATTCAAGTCAAAAAAAACAAAAACAAAAACAAACAAACCCTCAGGGAACCACACCCACCACCTACTTCTTTTCTTTCCTCTCACAGTCAACAACTCAGCGATGAGTAGGGAATTTGTACATTAGTTTGTTTTTCTTATTTCTTTTGCAGAGGGGATAGTTGACTTTTTGATTTTTTCATTTTGGAAGTGGCAATTAGGAATTTTGCATACTTTACAAGTGCAATAAATGCTTGAATGAAACAACATGCCTTGAAAATGGTTTGAAGACATGTGAAAATAAGATAACGTTGAGCCCCATAATGGGCCTGAATTCCAGGTTTCTCTCAAAGAGAGATGAGGAAACCTGGAGCTGGAGGAGAGGGACATGCTGTGAGAGCTGGGACATTCTCTCCAAGCAGGTGCCCTCTTAGGACTTATCTCGTCTGGTTCACAGGCAACATCAGATGGGAAACTCGTCTTATGTGGGCTTAGTAAAGCACTTACTGTGCATGTGATTTTGAAAAGAAGTATTTTGAAAGTGTTCAATATGTAATATGTTTTATCTTGATGAAAATCGAAGTAAGTTCTTCCTTTCACCTTTAAAGTTAAACCTGGGCTTTGTAGTTATACACATCTTTATTTAATTTAACAAGGAATCTTGCAACCTCACTCTGGTGCTACGATTATGCAAGCTAGTGATTTCCTTATGTGTATCAAATTTACACAAATGATGACATTTGGCATATTGACAGCATTTGCTATGATTATAGTAATACATCCATAGTCAATAATTCCCAAAAATGTTTTTATGGAATTCAGTTTATAGTTTATCCTGGACCCATGCATTTCTACAAAAGCTAAAGTTCGGCTGGGAAAAGATTGAGGGTTGTCAGTTTAATGTCCTCTGTATCTATCAGAAACTCTTTCGACTAAGCCCTATAGCAAAGAGACAGTGTGATATAATAGCCAGAAGGTCTGGGCTAAAGCTTTGCTCTTCTCTTTACTATCTATGTGATCTTGAACTAGCTATTTAAGCTCTCAATATCTCAAATTCTACATCTGTAAAAGGAGAATAGTAGTAGTAATACCCTCTCATATGGTCATTGACAAGAGTTAATCCATATAAAGTGTTTAAAGTACTGCCTCTGCATTGTTGAGCTCAAAAATATAAATGCCTGTCATCTTAAAAAGCAAACCCTTCAACAGAAACCCTTAATAAGTTAATCACTCTATGGATTTATACACTCTATCCTTTGAAGAGGATGGCATCCTTAGTCGAGATAAGGAAATGTTGTCCTGAGTGAGATTACTCCACCTCCTGGTCCCGTGTCACATCCTAACCTGTCCTCCTTACCCACCGGATAGGCTGTTATGTCGAGATAGTCATCTCCTACTTAACACGCAATATACTAATGATAGTGAGTTCTCATTCTCTCCCATCTGGAAAAAGCCCAAGTTCATTCCTCAAATACAGAATCAAGTCAAATTCCTTCATCTCCCAGCCCTGCCCTAAAATAGTGAGGGAGTGTGTTTAGACTACCCTAGCTTCTATAAGATGGAAACAGTTTCTAGATTGAGCATTTCTTTGGGGGAGGAGGTTTCCTTATTCACAAGCCTTCTCCTGTCATGCACCCTAGAATCAGAAGGTGGGCTTAGGAACTTGACCATACCATGAACAGGAAGGCTTCCTGTTTACTGTTTGATGCCCTGCTGTGAACCATATGTTCACTCCGTCATCTGACATTTCAGCAACTGCCCTTTCATATCTACAGGCCATTCACCAAGACGACAGAGATACAAGCCTTCTCTCAGTTATAGAAAATTTCCGGTTTTGCCTTGCTTTAGTGAGGTGTTTATAAATATCAGTCTAAGTATAGACACCACTAGGACTAGACAAAACCCAATCAAAAGCCTATTGAGAGGTAAATGCCTGGTAGATAACACAACTCTAGACAGAACAAGGCCAGAAAAACTCTTAAGTGGAGCAAGTGAGGTCCAGGAACCTGGGCAAGGGACAGGATCAGAACTGGGGGTGTTTGTGACAATGGAAAGGGACAAGTGAGCACAGAGTGTCCTGGCTGTACAGCAAAAGTCAGAGACCAAGTTGTCTAGGAAAACAGGGAGAAATCAACAAAGTGTACCCCCTCAAAGGTGCTGTGAACAGAGGGTGACCTCAGATCCCAGGACAAGTGGTTTGCTCCATGGTGATCTGGATCAGAGCCAACAAAGGCTCTTTTAGGGCTGGGAGCGTGCAGGCTGTGAGTGGCCTCTTGCAGTGATGTCGTGGGCTCGGTGGTTTTCTGTTCTGTGATCTTTTATGAAACTCTGACAGAGCGACTTGAGGGTCAATGCATGGCACAGCACAATGTTGTGAATGCTTTGCTAAGCATCAACTGGACTTTTGACTAGTTCCCCATCTCTGTGCTACAGAAATTGTAGAATTTGTCAGTCTGCCACAGAAATTTTCCCAGACTGTGCCCAAATCATTATTTGGTCTATAGTTTTAAGAATGGTTTTAGAAACATTAGTATTTCATCTAAAGCATGTTTACTCCAATGACTATCCATGAAGAATACAGATACACAAGACCTAAGTGGGTATCTTATAGCCCTCATTGGAAGATGGGGGAAAGAAATAGACATTTGCTGAAGCCCTCTGATGACAAGTGGAATATTATAGCTACTCAGACCATGTTTCTAATTTATTTACTGTCTAGAATTTAGTACCTTATGAGAGAGAAAGGAGAAAGCCCAAGACGAAGTACATCCACATGATGTCTAAAGTCAGTTAAATTAAAAAATAAAAAAGGATATACCTGTAGCCATCATAGCGAAGACACAGAATGGATGACCAAAGGAACCAAGAAGAGCTTCCAATATGAATTGTGCTATCAAACAAATTGTGAAGTGCATATTTTAAGATTTTTACTAAATGGGAACAAAAGATCTGCTGAAAATTAACTTAAACTCTAAGCAAATTTACTGATTATTCTCCTCAATGTGCTCTTATGCTACAAAGCACTCCTGCTGTAGTGTTAGATTGCTTCTGACCCAGGGTCTACTACAGACAGCCACTTGACCTCATTATTCACCTAGAGATTATGTTTAATATTAGAAAATTGATCTTAACGAGGGGTTTTCCATCCATGTTAGCTATAGAAACCTTTGTTTAAATGAAATCTTGCTCAATAGTTCATATAGAAAACAAATGAAGTCAATTGGCCTAGTCCCTTTGGACTGTTAGAACAAAATACCATAGATTAGATGACTTATAAACAACAGATATGTACTCCTCTTAGTTCTGGATGCTCAGAAGATCAAGGCACCAACAGATTCATTGTGGTGAGAGCCCACTTCCTAGACAGACATCTTTTAACTATAATCTCCCCTAGTAAAGTGACTAGGAAATTTTCTGAGGTCTCCTTCATAAGGGCACTAATGCCTCTCATGAGGACTCCACCCTCCTCCTTCCCCAAACTCCACTTCCTAACACCACCACCTGAAGTATTAGAATTTCAATGCATGAATTGCAAGGAAGAGAACACAAACATTCAGGCCATAGCACCAACAAATTATAACACAAGAAGGCCCAGTGACCCATGTCTTTAATATGCTGGCTCACTCAATCCCTTCCACAAGCCTCGATAGGTGAGTGGGTCATGGGCCCCTTTATGTTACACAGTCACATGTACAGTACTTGGCTTTTCATATCCCATCCAGCTTTAAAATATTTATCATTGATAAGTCAGAGCAGTGCTAGCTAGAGCCCTGAGCAAAATACAGCCAGCATGCAAACAAAAGCAGGTCAATGCGCTGGCAGACGAAAAGTTATCATTGTGTCAAGCTCAAAATAACATAATCAAAACTGGTTGTTGTTTTTTTTTAAGTGACTATACTTTATTGATGACGTCACCTATTCACTACATTAATACATTAACATTTTCTGGGGACTTATTCTGTGTTGTAGCTACAATGAGAAGGACTGCAGCCTCTGTTCCCAACTTGATCTATTAAGGAGCCAGAGGTAGATGCATAATTATGGGTGAATGCGGCAGATAGAGGGCGCTGTAGACGCACCCAGGAGGGACAAATAATCGTTATCAGGAAGGGCCCGCAGACATCTTCTAGAAGAGATATCTCATCTAAATGTAGTTAACAGGAAAGGTGCTGAAGAGTGGAAAGTGGGTAAACTTTTCAGAGAGAGGGAAAAATAAAGTATGCAAAGTTTCAGAGACAGGAGAAAAGCTGATGGATCCTAGGGCATGGGAGGCAATGTCATCAGTGGAGGTGAGAAAGATAAGCAGGACCCAAATCATGAAGAACTACCAGGCCCCACTAGAGAGCTTGGCCTTTATCCTAAAGACCTAAATGACTTAGCACATCATTTGAAGCAAGAGGATTACCTGATCTAAATTATACACACTACAGGTTTATTCAAAACAGCTTAGTTTGAAGGAAGAATTACTTGATTGTTGAATGAAGGTGAAGTGGATGGTACAAATAAGTGATCTTGGTGAATCTGACTTTCTCCTTGACAGAGGGTCTCTACTTTACTTATCTCACAGGACTACGGTGAGGGTCGAAGCTATATGTAAAAAAGCATGGTAAACTAGGAAGTGTTGTACAGATCTTTAATAAATTATGATGGTAGCACCACTAGCAGCAGCATTTGGGAATGAAACTGCCAGATCAGCAGTAAATGAGGCTTTACAAAGGACAATGAACAACTCATAAATCCCAGATGGTGTATAATTACTTATAAACAGTAAGGAAAATGATTGAATGTTCAAGTGTAGAACACTGTTGAGATGTGCATAGGTGTCAAATGAACACTTTATCTTCTTTTTTGGTGGAAAAGGTGCACTGTATCAGGGCCTTCATAGAAAAGTAATAATATTCTTTATTTCTAGGTACTTACACATAAATTATCCTGAGCTATGTATTTCTTTATTCTTTAGGAGGAAAAAAACAAACTCAGAGAGTGATTTGTGGAAGATACTCACCTAATAGGTGACAAGTTTATATAAGTTTGCATTCAGAAGTAGGCACCTACTGTATTTATAATAATCTATGGCACTTTATTTCTGGAAATAGAATCTCAAGGTACTCATACCAAAGTTTTAAATATTTTATGGAAGAAAAGTCCACAGGGCAAGAGAGTCTAACTTAAAAGTAAGGGTTGTGGTATGTGACAAGGAAATAGCAAGGGAGAATTCATCCTCAGTCATTTTCTGTGCTCTCTTTCGCTTTCCAGATAATGGATCGATGGGAGAATCAAGGCAGTCCTCAAACGAGTTTATCTGCGCCAGTCATACCACAGAACCTGCCCTTCCCACCCGCCCTTCACAGAAGTTCCTTTCCTGACTCAACAGAGGCCTTTGATCCAAGAAAGCCTGACCCATATGAGCTCTACGAGAAATCGAGAGCCATTTATGAAAGTAGGCGTAAGTGAAAACCACATACAACAAGGGTACATTAATAACAGCTGAAGCCCTGCCAGGAGATACATTGAAGTTGAAATGATTTGGCATAATTTTATATTCTGAGCTACAAAAAGTATCTCAAAAGTAAAGCCAGCTGATACAAGCTTTTCTTAAAAAAAAAAAAAAAAAAAGCCTGTCAAGTCTAATAAAAGCTTTTATAGTTTGGTTGCTAGTTTTGTGAAAGTCACCAAATGGTAAGAAGAAATGTTTGGGATTTTTATCTGCTTAATCTGACATTGATTCTGAAGCTTAGATTTTTCTTATTGTCTCAGTGCAGTCCTTGAAGAATTGAGGGCCCTGAGTAAAATGTTAGCCAATCCTTCCGGTTCACAATCATGAAATGAATGGTTCCCAAAGCAGCGTAAAGCCCAGTGCCAATCATTTCTACCCGAATCTTCTGCTATTCATTTAGAGCAATGGGATCCATTTGAAACCTCAGTCATAAAACAAAATGTAGTGTATGCACTTGTCATCACTTTTGAAAGCCCTCTAAAATTATTTTATTGCACTTTATAAATATTAGAAAACAATGGTTTTTAATATTGCATGTACATTCATCTTGCCTCTTTCCACCATTGAACAGGTCATCTCTTCTGAATGTTAGAGGACAGGAATCTCAATGGCATGAAAATATAATCTATAAGGGCAATAACAATATAATATGAATCTGAGTAAATGATCAGAAAACCTCATCCAGTGAGAAGGGTTCGGTCCCTGGTGCTCCAGTTTACATTCTGCTGATTTCCTTTGTTTCCTTGTCCCACCAATGTCTTCTTCCGAACTTTATCATCTGAAACATGAGTAGCAAGTTTTAAATTGTATGTGATCTCAGAGGGTCTCAAATCTGCTTACTCTCTGATGAGCTCAGGGGCTGAGAATTATGCACCCAGCTGGTAAGGGGAAAATAAACATTATATCTTTTCCCCATACTCTACAACTCTTTGTAAAAGTAATTTTGGTTGATAAAGTAGTCAGGACAGCAGGTCACTGAAAAATAGTTCTCATCAAAATGTGCCTCCCTCCCCCCCTTTCTTTTTTCTAGAAAATCAACTATATCAGGCTACTGTAGCATTTTGGGCTGTATAAGATAGGGTGTGAATTCAGGGCATTAATGCTCATTAAACTAAAAAAATTGAAAAGATTTCAGCACACTTCTTAATGCTTTTTCTGCTTCAATTGTCAAGCGCTTATTGAATACCACTTTGTTATCATCACTGTAGGACATACCAAAGATGAGTAATATGTCCTGTTCTCACAAATTTAACTGGGGAAATAAGAAGATTAAGAGTAAAACCAGTGCAGACCAAGATTTAGAACTTCTAACATGGAGAGTGGAAATGCATTGCAGGTTTAAAATATCATCTTCGTGTCTTTGGCTTATTTAATTTTGGGGTTACATTTAGGCTGCATCAAGAAATAATTCCTTTTGTTTTTGTCTCCTTCTTAGTCATTCGCTTTCTTTTGCAGTTTCTTCCCCAATACAAGGCTTTATTATTCAGGACAAGAGCCGTGTTGGTATTTATTCAATCTTCTCTTGATGGTGTCTGATACTATTGTGTTCTCCGTTTCTTAGAGGAATTGGGCATGACCTTCTATTCCACCCTAAGAGAATCCTGATTCCTTTATCTCATCTCCACGGTGCTGTTTCTGTACGTTGCCTTTCTGCCTTCACCTGTAACAAACCAAGCAAACCAATCTGCCTTGACCTCCCATAACTCTTGTTTTCAGTCCTCCTGTGGGAGCCCTTTGTCCCCTTTGTTGCTGCAGCTACAGGAACAACAAATCTCCTGGCCCCCACACTGTCCCGCTCTGCCCCACAGAGCCCCAGCTGTGCTGCCGCCCCACTGCTGTAATCATGTCCCTGCTTCTTGTTTTCATCCACTCTCTCTGATGTCTCTAAGGTCACAGTAACACTTTCAGGGTCACCACCCTTAGGAAGCCAAAAAAGAGCACTCTCATTTCCTCCCCATCTTTCTCTGTTCTATCATGTTATTTCATAACACTAAATGGAGTGTGAATGAAACACAAAAATCACGTCAAGGGAAGGAAAACTCTATCCTGAAGATTAGGAAACCAAACAGCAACAGGTAGCAACTTTCTCTGCTCTCCCCCTAGCAAGTCAATTCACTCTGTTTGTGACTCCCCCAGGTTTTCAAAGAATAGTTCACAGATCAATGTAGCCAATTTTTAACATATTGGGTTTTCTATAGGATTCTTTTCAAATTGTTTTCTTTCTTTGTTTAAATGTCCATTTGAATGACGGACACCTTTTGTGGCTGCTTTATTGCGATAAGACTGACATGCAAAAATCTATACACATTTAATTTATACAATTGGATGAGCTGGCGGGGGTGGGGACAGAATAACCCTTTGCCCTCTATATATTTACTGTTTCCAAATGTGAAAAAAAAATTCTTTCTCTCATGTAAATACTTGGAACAATACCAAAAAAAAATTTTTTTAACAAGTTGAGATAAAACTGTGGTTCATCATCTTCAAATAGGTTTTTTGTTTAATACAATGATCATAAAATGTATGTGTCCACACAAAAGACCTATATTCAAAATTTGGTTATGAACCACTCCTAATTCTAAGAGTCATATGCACAACTTTTAGGTTTGGTTCCATTTAGTCTTGTGTCCCTGAACTTTTTCCAGGGAGAAAAATCAGTGGGACCAGGGAAAGTGGGAAAGGGAATTGTAACCAAAGCTGTCTAAACCAAGTCCTCTGACATTTCCTTGGCCTATAGTGATCCCATAGCATCCTCCCTTATAACCCAGTCTAAACCTAGATATTTTTTGCATTCACATGCAAAATTGGGTTGCAGTAACCCAAAAAGGATATACCTCCACCCACAAGCTTCTGCTGTACAAAGCTACAGAATGTTTGTTATATCAAGACTGTCAAAAAATATTTGGATTCAAGTCACCAGTCCCCTGCAAATTATAGAAATTTATCAAATGATGTAAATGCTGCTGAGCTTCATTTGGCTCATAATTAGATTATGCTGACATTTTAATGTGCATGCACAGGACATCTTTTAATTTTTTTTAAGATTTATTTATTTATACATACAAGCTGGGGTATAGGCCAGAGGCGTGAGGAGGCAAGAGTGTTCACCAGAGACAGAGTGGGGAGCAGCACAGGCAGATCGACAGAAATACACTGCTGAAGGGAGCAGCGGGCGAGGCAGGAGAGGTCTGCCGCACCATGTGGCAATCTCCCTGGCCGGGATTGAACTCATGTCGCAGCTGCCGACAGCTCCAAGGTGCAGCACTTAACTGTTGTGCCACCAGGGAGGCCCCTGCACAGGACATCTTAATAAATATGTATTCCTGAGAAAAAGTGCTGCGATTTTAAAACAAAGACAACTGCAGGATATTTAGAGCTACATGAAACAGAACATGACAGGTACATGCTTACAAGAGGAAAACTAGAAACACCTCCTGTCTTCTAGAGATCCTCTTAAAGACGAGGTGGGACTGAAAAGAGAGAAAAGGAAGATTCTTCTGCCTATAAGTCATGGTGATGCCTCTAATTTGAGAGCATTAAGCAGAGTATGCAGAAGTGGCCCCTCCAGGCTCCAAATTAATTAACAAGAGTGTATGCAATGCTTATTATGTGCCTACAACTCTGCCAGGCACTCCTCAAGGAAGAATCACAAGAAATCATTTCCACTCATACAAAACTTACAGTGAAATTAGCAACACAAAAACATTATACAACACAGCAAATAGTATAAGTATCTTAACATGTGAAATTTTGTAGTAAATATAGACAATAGTTTAAATATAATTAGACAATTAGACTGATAGTTTTTCATTCCATGTGCAAAGTTGATATTTATTCAGGCGAATGTAATGTGTTAAGTACCTTCTAATTACCCAAAATCTCATTATCCTCTATTGGAAAACTCTGCAAAACATTTTTTTTCCCTATCTTAACTCCATATAAGCTTAAAACTTATGTACATAAAAGAGAAATAATTCCCAAAAAAAACAGCCAAAAAAGTTTTGACCAATGGGGATTCTGGGTTTTCATGTTAATTATTTAAGCAGTGACCCTCAGTCATTATAAGTGAATCCCAGAAAAGACCAGAAATCTCCCCACTCCCATCTTTCCCCAAAATTTTTAGATAAACATTGATTTTCCTCTCTGTATACGAGCCTCTGTTGATAACACTAGTCAACAAATTTTCACAAAAGTGATGTTACTGAAATAAAATTAGTCATTTCCTATCAATTTGTATGTGCTCAACATGAATATGACAGTCAAATTCTAATTTTGGCTCTAGTTTTTTTTTTTATATCTGCAATAAATTGATGTTTACATCACGAAATGCATGCCAATAGTAATAGGCGTACGGTTAATACCTGTAAAAAATCAAGTCATAGACTACTTCTTAGTTTTCTTCACTTGTCTCTTGTCCAAGAGACAAGCTGTTCAGGAATAGAATAGATGGAAGACAGTTTCCATTGTGCAAAAGCACAGCCTTAAGACTCAGTTTCGAAGAGTCTAAAAATAGTCTCCATTCTTATGGGTCATGAGTGATTTCTAAGGCATTCATGAGGCCCTCAATATCAGAACAGAATAAGTACTTTCCTTTCTGAAGAAAGGCTCCAACTCCTGGTGGCGCTTTCGATAGAAAGGAATTGTGACATCTTCTTCTAGAAGATTCCATTGTCGGACTCTTAATGCTAGCAATTCTGCCTTGTTCTTGGATAAGTCCAAATCATGAACCAGGTGATTTAGTTCTTCCTTTGTTAGTCTGTGTGGGCTTGATGATGCACCACAGTGAAAATCTGGATCACTGCATGCTGATAGAACAGGTCAGCTCACCCTTGTCTTCATCAGATGAATCAAGAAAATATTCTGCTGGAGGTTCTGGAATAGGAAGTCCAGATGATGCACCACAGTGAAAATCTGGATCACTGCATGCTGATAGAACAGGTCAGCTCACCCTTGTCTTCATCAGATGAATCAAGAAAATATTCTGCTGGAGGTTCTGGAATAGGAAGTCCCTCACCATGTGTTACTGGTCTCAATGCAGATGGAATGTTTGGGTATACTCTTCTCGACTTCTTTTGCTTCATTAGTCCACCAGAAAGAGGAGGAACCAAGCAGAAGTAACAGTCTTTTATGTGGTTGCTTGGCTCTCTCCACACCGTGGGGACTCCAGACGGCATGGATGATCTTTTGCCATTTAACCACTGTGAAAGCTGTGTTGTACAGGTAGCACAGCATATATGTGGGGCCCAAGGCTTGTCTTGGTCACCAACCTTGCATCCGAAGTAAAGATGATAAGCCTTCTTCACTTGAGAAATGATACTTTTCTTCTGGTTGGTAAATGTCACTTACCCACAAATTGAGCAGAAATTGTCCACGCTATTAAGGCATTTTCAAGACATTACTGTTCTGTATTGTGCCTAAATGGATAAAATAATAACAGTTCTATGGAACAGTAACTTAAACTGTCTCACACAAAGTCTGAAATATTTTCAGTGCTCAACCTTTCCGACAGAGCTTCATATAGTGCACTGCTGACGTCAGCTTACTTCAGCAGCTGCCTCGCAGTAGTATTGCATTGCATCAGAAAATGATGCAATCAACTCTGGATGATGTGTGCATGATGGTATTATGCAATGAGATGCATTATTACATAATTCTAGGCTGATTTAGGATGTTGTTGTCCTACTGGTTACATTTACACGGTGAAACATACAAAATGAATTATATGAAATATCTTCAAAATGAGAGCTAATAAAAAATTTTCAGGGTTATATTCATGTTCAGCACACCAAGATACTACAGATTAGGGCCTTTTAAAGTCAGTAACGATCCCAATGTTGACCAGTGTAATTGACTTCTTGCTGTCACCGTTATTTGCAATTTTAAAAATTGAAAGTAGAAAAAGACATCCACCTTGGCATAATGGCCTATCATGCTGTTTTTTACTTCTCCCTCCTCTGTCCTTTTCCCATAAATCTCATGGAAGAAGGACTTTCATTTTCTTTGCAATCACAAGAGGAAGGGTTTGTGTTTTCTCAGTTGTACACTAACACACCCAATGTTGAATCACATGCACCATTTCTAACCTTGAAAAGGAACTATTTTGGAAGGCCCTCACTGCTGCCCCACCCCATCTGCCCTGCCCTCCCTTCGCTGTGTGTGACTGTGTCATCGCTTCAGCCGTGTGATTATGCTGCGATGAGAAGCAGCTAATGCTGGCCCCCGGCCTGTGAGAGTCCTCGGGATGAGTCCAACGGCCGGTTTGCTGGAGACTGTTCTGCTCCAGGTTATCCCCCCACCCCCACACCACACACACCCCCCCACCCCGACTTAACAGCTCTCCTTCCACTCTCCAGTGTTCTCATTTGAATGATAATTACTAGATAATCTCGTAAATCAATAGGCATCATTACCACCCAAGAAAAGCAGAGGTCTAAATATAGAAACCATGAACAAAATGTTGATACCCACGCAAATAAATAATTGCTTTAGAGTTATTTGACTGAATTCTTGCCCATACATATTTTATCCCTAATTAGAGAGGAGAAAAACACATGTGATCACCTGTTCTGGTATCCACATTCCCAGTAAACTCCCTCCAAGTGAAGGAAATTGTACGTATGTGCCAATCAGAGGGTGACAAATTAAGGAAAAAAACAGGTAACAAGGCTTCATGCATTTAATTCTACACCAGAGAGTTCTCACTCTTGCCACAGAGCATAAGCCAAATTCCACATTGCAGTAGTTGAAAGACCAAAGGGAGGTCATTTCCCTGCCTCCCTGCCCCAAGGCAGGGTTATACTTACACAGCTGCAGCTAGAAAGCCATTGTGGCCCCTCATTGATTGCCCAGCAAGGCAACACAAAGAGCTTCCCCAAGGAAATGAACGTGACTTACTTTGGAATCTTACAAATTTAAGTTTTGATCATGCTAATGAACTTGCTTATTTAGGAATGAGGGTTCTGTCCTGTTGCTTCACTCTGCTTTAAGTCAAACCTTATCTAAGGGTCTGTCTTATCATCCGCATTTCTTGGGCATATTTCCCACTGTAGCCTCTGAAGCAGGAGTAGACATGCAGATAAAACAGAAATAGAGAAGAAAAAGTCTTGTTCCCTAAAACTCTTCCCTCATGATTCTGTCCCTTGGTGTGAACCCAGGTTGAATTATGACTAAAGTTGTCCAAACTTTTTTCTCATCACATTGAACCTTGGTTATTATAAATAAACAATTTATGAGGTACAACATGTCCATACTCCTTTGCAGTAAGACATCACTCAAATGTAAGATCATAAAAGTGTCAGGGATCCATATGGTGTAACGTGCTTTATGATATAACCTCTTCTGAACAGAAATTCCTCTGAAATGTCTTCAAAAGGAGTTCACACATGATCAATTTCTCTTCCCCAAAATTAGGAAGCATTAACCCATAATAAGGAATGAATATCACACCAACGGTAGCAATCAAAAGTAACACCCAGCCAGCTAAACAGCATAATGGAGGGAGCAAACTGTTCTTAGTACTATACTTGAAATGAAATTGTAGTTTATAGTCAATCAAAAATGGACAGCTGTGGTTTTCACATCTGTGGCTTTTATCCTGCTCTTTTGTTGCTCAACGTTCATTGTGGAATTCTTTCATTGTTTAGTATTGTAATGCACATAAAATTCACGGCTAATCACAAATGGGCAGTGGCATTTCTAAACTATTGGTTTTTCTGCTGCTCTTTTCTTATTATTATTAGTGATCAAGAGTTGTTGTTTGCACTGTCTCCCACCCTAACAGCAGAACCCCTTGGAAAGATGGGGCAGTAAGAATTATCATCCACCTCTGCACCTGAACCTGTAATGGGCACAGGTGCTGGGAGCCACACCACACAGGGCGGAGCAGAAAGCCAGAGCAACGAAGCCTGTGCAAGTCCTGCTTGAGACTTCCTGGCTCAGTACCCTTTGCCTGTGTGGTAACCTGCTCAATACAGTTAAGCAGGAACTATCAATCCATTCGAGAAAGCCGTGGACACCAGGGCTGCAGGCAGCCTGAAAGGCCACATGCCTTCCTCAAAACCTGCTCACGGCGGGGCACTGTTAGCGCGAGCCGGACTCGTGTGCTAGGACATTGCTGGTGTCCAATGGCCATAAGGCGCCACCCACAAATGCTCTTGGGAGCACTGTCCTCTTTTAGTGAAATATTAAAACAGGATATGTAAGTGTTAATACATGTTTACCAGTAACTTTAGCCTTATAAGAGACTAGGAAAAAATTAATAACATCATCATTTTAAATGTCCTCAACTATGCTGTGAAGATTAATTTTTTGTACCTTTTTCCTATGGGAAACCCATTATCACTAGCCTCAGTATAATTTATGTTTTGATTTGATCTGTGAAAATCGTAACTAGCAAAAATTGCCTTTTAGTTTCTAAATTACATGTTATGTCACTTTGCAATTATAGTATATATTGATAAAGGAAATTAGTAAATAGTTAAGTTGTGTGTGCCATTATTAATATTTAGATTTTAATTTGGAAAATTAAGTTCAATAATAGTATTTAGGATAGCTGAATAAATAACTGTTCATGTTCCTATTCCTAATAAGTTCCTTTTAGTAGAGAAAGTTTCCATGATACAATCAAAGCAATAAAGATAGAGAAATAAAACTTAGGTGGGGGGATATAGTTTTTCCATCTATTCCAGAAATTAGGTCCTATCCAATAACTTAAGGTTATTTCATTCAATAGTTTAAAGCATAATGCTCCTGGAGTCAGGTAGGGGCTAGAAGGGAGGGAATGAACGTGAGAAGTAAACTCTAAAACCAGTCCTTGATTGAGAGTTACTTAGTATGTCAAAGCATTTTATTCAAAGTACAAGTTGACGATGTAACCCAAAGTACTTTTCATTAATAAATATGAGACCACGAGGGCTCCAGTAAACTGAGTTTAATTGCTAAGTGGCAGCTGGGTCTTAGTGAGATTATGATAATACACAATGTCAGTTTTACAACTAGTGGAAGTGTTTAGAAGGCAGGCTTCTACAGGCTTATCTTTTTGATAAAAGGAGACTTCTCAATTCACAAGCCTAAGCAGTCACACTAAACACGGAGGTTTAAAAAATATATAATTCTGCTGGAAAACTACTGTGAAAACAGTTTGCCGGCAGGGAGCATCATCCTGCCCACAATGGGGGAGATCAGCTACACGGGGTACAGCTGGGAACGAGTGTCAAGCCCAGAGGGCTGGCAGGGTATGAGTCAGAGCCCCCTCATGGGGCTTCTGTTTCATGTGGTTGAACAGTGCTGCCATTGCCTTATTTGAAATAAAGCAAAGCAGAGACAATTTCTCATAATTTAAAATTTTTAATTTACGGGTAAAACTACTTTTTCATAGTGTTTCATAAAACACAACATATTATACATACGTAATAATACATCATGTGCTACAAAATTGTCATCTCACACATTCAAATGGGGCAGTTCTATTAAATTTTATTCTTACTCTTTGCTCTTTAAACCTAAAATCCCTTAAGTTGCCTCATTTGTAAATGCTCTTGATATGAAATAGTAATTTGTATTATTAACTATTAGCTTATAGGACCACACTGATAATGGTCTAAAATTTCTTCAACATTAAAAATAGTTTACATATTAAAGTCTAAACTGTAATATGTGCGAAAGAGTTTTTCTCACAAACATATTTTATTCAGTTAACATTGGTTTACAACACTTTATATGAATCAGAGGTTCACACTTCTTCAGATTTATGTTGTCACACCATTCCCACCACCAAGGCACTTATAGTCTTCCACCAAACTCCATTGTCTTCCTCTCCCATTTGTTCCCCACGTCCTCCCACCCCCTTCTCAGTAGGCTCAATTTTCAGTTAGATTTTTAGGCTTTGATTTTTATCCAGTTATATCTGGTATTTTGTTTTGTTTCTCTATATTCCACATGAGTGAAACAATCTGGTATTTGTTGTTATAAAAGGCAGAGTTCATCTTTTTTATAGTTGAGTAGTATTCCGTCATGTATATATACATTTTCTTAATCCGCGCTTCTCTCTTTTGGCACTTAGGTTGTTTCACTAACTTAGCTATTGTAAATAATGTTTCAGTGAACATAGGACTGACTGCCTATAACCCTTCAATTATGTATTTTTATATCCTTTGGATTGATACCTAGGAGTGACATTGCTGGATCATATAGCACATCTATTTTTAATATATACAGAAGCTTTTGTTTCCCATAGGGACTGGGTCAGTCTGTGTTCCCACTATGTATGAGAATTCCTTTTTCTCTATACCCTGGCAAACACTTGTTTCTGGCCTTTTGGTATAGGCCATTCTCACTGGTGTGAGAGGGTATCTCATTGTGATTTTGATTTGCATTTCACTGGTCAAAAGTGATGATGAACATTTCTTCATGTAACTGTTGGTCACCTGTATGTCTTCTTTGGAGAAATGTCTTAGCTCTTCTGCCCATTTTTTTGACTGAACTATTTGTGTTTGTTGTTTTTGCTGTTGAACTATATGAATTCTTTATAGATCTTGAATATTAGCCCCTGGTCAGACGTATGATGTGCAAATATTTTCTCCTATTCAATAGTGTATCTTTTCATTTTCATGATAGTTTGTTTTGCTGTGCAGAAGCTTTTAAATTTGATATATTTGCTTTTCTTTATTTTTACTTTTATTCCACTTTGCAAGAATTTTTTTTTGTTCTATGTACATTGTGAATTTAGCACTCAAAAAGATTTAATACCATTTAATTTCCATGAAGAATTCTTTACATGATTCAAAAGCAAGGCAACATGAAACTTAATAATACTAAGTTCATCACAGAGGCAAAAATATTCTTTCACACTCTCAGAAGTGTCTCAGCTTATCATAAAATAGGTCTATTTTTAAGTATTTCTTGACCAGAGGTTTATATACATGTGTTTTCTGCTCATCTCATATTAAACCCAATTGTATGGTTTAGGAATTTCTCTCTCAACAAAACTGTGAAAGAACAGGAAAATATATGTATATAGGAAGAAGGTGTTAGAAAAAGTTAGAGCATAGTCAGAAAAGAGTGTAGCATTTACCCATAGTGCTATTAAAATAAAACAAAGGAAAGTAAACTTAAATCTTAGTAAGTTGAAAATAAAATAGACGCTTAGAATTATTTTTAGAATTTTTTTCTACAAAGTCATGAAAAGCTTCTTGTGGAATGGTACATTAAAATAGCTTAGTAAGACATTTAGCTTTGTAGCCCTGGATCTTGCCACCTATAAAATGAAGAACTTTTGATGGAAGATCTTCAAACAGTTTGCAATTCTGAAACTGTATTAAAACCTCTACAATGTTAAGACAGTAGAATTAGAAGGTAATTTAACTGTTTCACTTTTTACGTGTTTATCAGTTCCAGACAGGTGAAAGTCTATTTTTCAAGCATGTAGGGCAGGGGGAAAATATGTCATTTTGGACTATTCATTTCCTTTTATAAGTTTTAATCCATGAGAATAACATATCTCTAAGTTCTTCTAGGACACAGTATGTAGGTTTTTCTGAGTCCTAGAATTCTAAATGTTGGATATTTCTACATTTCGAAGATATTTTGTACTTCCACACATTTTATATGTATCACAATTCTAATGCAGCCTTGCTATTGCTAAAATAAGCCAATTTATCTCAACTACATATCATCAACTATCTAAGTAATGAAATATCAAAGTATTTGAACTGGTGTACGTAAATCCACGCATGTATTGGTTGACTGTTCTACTTCCATTTCAATATTTGATGACACAATATGTGTCAGCAGTGTGGCTACTATAAATTTTTAATTACTTGTATAGCTTACATTTTATGTGGGATAGCACTGGACTAGATAAATGATAATGATTTTTAAAGACCTATATTTACTGTGTATACTTTAGATTCTGGATTCCTTATAACGAGGATCATAGCTAATAATATTTGGAGATGGTGAACTTTTTCCATTCTGATCTAAAAGAATTCAGGTTTTTCTATCTTGCATGCATATGAAAGAAATATATTGATAGACATACTCATATACGTAAAGCAGGGTAAATCTCTCCTCTAATTCCCATGGAACTTAAAAAAAAAAATCATTGAATGCCAGACTGGAGAGGGGGAGTTATAATAGGAACAATAAAAGAAAGTAAAAGATGAGTTTTTACATGCCTTAAATGAATTTCAATTTTAATTCCCCATTTTCCCATCTAGAACAAGTGCCACCCAGGACCAGTTTTCGAATGGATTCCTCTGGCAAGTATTGTTCAGTACTCAGTCTTGTGAATGAAGCATCTCATTTTGTGTAACCAATCATTCTTCTGAGTAGTATCAGTTTATTAGTATTCAGTCACTGTGCTAATTTTATTCACCCACATAAACATGTATTTAACGTAGAAAGCAAGTCGCATCAAGGGGAACCTAAATGGCTGCAAAGAAAACAAATGACAAAGGAGGACAGTCATTTTCACTGATGTCTTTTATAAAATGCTTTAGTAAAAGACTAGAGTAAAACCCAGGTACCAAAGAAAGTCACCAGAACTGACTAAATCTTTGCTGTTCAATATAGTACTTTCAGCCATATGTGGCAGACTGGAATTTGGCTACTCTGAATTCAGATGTGCTATAAAATGTGTGTAAACCCACAATAGATTTCAAAAGACCTAGTACCAAAAAAGTGTAATCTTTCATTAATTGCAATAATATAATTGTTAATGCAATAATAATAATGCATTAATAATTTGAATGTATTAGGTTAAATATACAATTAAAATTGATTTTACTGGTTTCCTTTTATTTTTTAAAATGTGGCCACTGGGAGATTTTGCATTAACTTATGTAGCTTACATTTTATTTTTATTAGCTAGCAGTGGAGTAGAAAAATAGAAATAAGAAGCTAGTGTATCTCAAGAGATTTGCAGTTTAGACATTTCCAAAAAACTTTTTCAAAATTTTGCTCATGTAGAATGAAATCATTTTCACCTCAATTAAATGCCTATGTCAATTTAATTTTTTAAAATGTGCCAATTATAAAATGTTACATTTCAATGGTATTTTAATGTAGCATCATAAATCCAAGTTTAATAGCTATTTGTAATCATCAAGTATTTTACTTAAAAGGAAAAAGTTTGACCTAATAATTCTGAAAAAGGCAATTTAGTTTAGGCTTAAATATACAGTGTTATTATAGAAATAAAGGAGGAAAGGAAGATTCAGATTTTTTTTCTTTGAATGGTAATGGAAATGCCTTGAACAGCTGATCAGACCACTGCACTGAAAAACAGAGCATTGAAACAATTGCAGAAGAGAGTGTTTCATAATAATAGTACTATTTCAGGTCTGTGGGCTCACAGCACACGTCTCTAGAGTGTTTCCATGATGACAGCTCATTACCCATCTCAGCATGTTCTAACACTCCTTGGAGAATATATATGCTGGAGAGCATTTCATTCTGTAACTTTTCGTGTCTTTTTTTTTTTTTTTGACATGTGGAAAATATGGAAGATATTGCTTATCATTTTGTCCTCAAATAATGTCTGAAGTATTTGTTTAGCTAGGATGAAAAAATTTTAAAGCATGATCACTCTTAACTGGCTGCAAAATCCTCTTCAGTTTTAGGAATATATTTTACCCAGTAGGAACATGAGACCCAGTAATTACAGTTGCAAAATGAAAGCAGGATTTAATTTGAGATTCTAAATCTCAGCTTACTGGCCACAGCAAAGCACATTTCTTTAAAACCTCAACTTCCGAATGTACTTTATTTTAAAAGACTAGGAAAAAAGAATCAAGTA
Source organism: Scalopus aquaticus (assembly GCA_004024925.1). NCBI lineage: Eukaryota > Metazoa > Chordata > Mammalia > Eulipotyphla > Talpidae > Scalopus > Scalopus aquaticus. Next base: position 57,468 of record PVIJ01007499.1, read on the forward strand.
ATTATTTAGATTACCTTGATGTGTATCAAAATGATATTTTTATATTTCCCAAAAAAAAATTACTTTAAAGAGTAAAGTTATAATTTGAGTACTATGCAATCCAGGTTTTCATAAAAGTAACCAATCCAAATATTTTGTTAAATGTTCACATAAGATATCAAATATCCTAGAAAACCATGACTATCCAAAGTGTATACATCTCCCAGAAATCCATCAGAAGAAGGGAAGAGAAAGTATACGTTTGACTCGGTTGTTAGGATGCTGTCACTAACCTTAAAGAGGCCAGTTCAGTCATGTCAAGAGAACAGAAACCAGACAAGCAGGAGTAAGTATGAAATGAGAGAGTGAAGATAAGAGAGTGAAGGCCCCACTAAAGACTACTCTTCCTAAAAGAAATGGATCGGGCAAGGGAGTATTTATGGTAGAGAAATCTGAGCTCATCTGGAGACTAAGAAAAAGACCAAGTAAGAGTGGGAGATGGCTTCTGGCAAGGCTGAAAGTGGCCATATTCACATTAGACAAGGAGTGAGGAGAAAAGGAAAGCATTCTCTTAAGGAAAATTGTATGTATTTTCTACTTACCTGGTAATATTACATTTGAGCAGTAGAAATTATTTAATTCCTGTTTAATTCTGTTTCTGGAGTGACTGGAAATACAGAGGCAAGGGACCTATTTTGTGATCACCTTTAATTCCTAATTCCTTGCTCATACTATCTTTCCTAGATCTCTTTACAAAGAAAAACCAAAAAATTAATGCTTTCCAGCAGGAAAAATTGAATGAATGCATTCTCTGTGCCAAGCTGTGATTAAAAGCCCATGGTACTTATGTTTTAATTAAAACATCAAAGGAGATTCAAGTACCAAAATGTAATTGACATGTTTACAGCCACATCCCATGTGCCAAATTAATCCATAAAAATGCTGTTCTTTGCATTTTTGAAGCTTGAAACCATTCATAAAATCAATCAGTTGTGTTCAGTCACCCATCCTTTTCCCTTAAACTGTATATAAACCCATGTCTTTCAAAAACTGGACTGGTGATACATGTAGGATAGGAAGCCTTCCTGGAGTTTTAGTGCAAAATAAAAATCAGCTTCTGAAATTCCGTTCTTTTTATTACGAGGGAGGTTGTCCTGACAGGTGGATGTGGCCATCATTTGCTACTTTCAATCATGCAGAATTTTTCAATATTACTGGGAGCCCAGGATTCATCAAGCCTCACAAATCCCATTCAGGAAATTTGCCACAGTGGTTATGCAAAACCCCATCTGAGAAGGTTATCTTAAGATCCTTTAATAATGCCCAAACGGGGACCTAACTTCTAGGGAAGAAGCATTACTGACCCTTGCCGGTCGTCGAACACCAAAGAGTGTGCTGCCTCTTCTTAATCCATGTCTTCACAACCACTGCCTCATCTTGAGTTACAACAAGCAGTGGGTGAGAGTCCCAGTAACAGTGCTGCAAAAAGAGCTGAGAAAAAGAGGTGAGAAAAAAAAAGAGCATAGGAAGAGAGAAAGCAAGACAACAGAGAGAGAAAAAGGATGTTGGAGGTATGGTCGGATGACATCCAAAGTGACTCAGGTACCTCCAGGGCCCGCCAGTCCCCTTCATCTAAGAGCCTTCAAGGTGCACAGCAAAGCAGCAAAATAGAGGGGTGGGGACCGGGTGCGTGCGTGTGTGTGTGTGTGTGTGTGTGTTAATTTGTATTGAGTCAATGTTGCTTGCATAATAGACGGGGAGGCTCCCCTCCTTCAGACACCATTGCCAGAGTGCACACACCACCAAAGAACCCATAGTCCACCCTCATGGACCTTTGTGCATGTTAAATTCTGTCAGAATGAGGTGAAGAGTTAACTCTTGACTGTCTTTGCTTTATTTTCCTGCATTAACGGGGGAAAGATAAAATCTGACAAAATAATTTTAACATGTCATCAAACCAGAAAAGCAGTTAAGGGAAATATATTAGAAATACCATAATTTTTCAAGAGCACTAACAAAGCATGAAGAAAAAAGAGTAATATCTCCCAGCCTTGTGCATGTAATTTTAGTTATTTTCTAAAGTCGGATTCAAATGGGGGCAAGAGGAACCCAAGAAAAATTATTTTTCTAAAAGCTCTTATTTTCCCTTTAAAAAATAATATTGCCTTAAGGCACAATCTATCATTTAAACTTTTTTTTTCCAGTTGACTATTTCTCTAAAGTTTCCATGCCCTGCAGCCTCTGAGACTGTGTTCAAAATTAACAAAGAAATAAAAAATACATCTGCTAGTGCACTTCTCTCTTTGCCTCTCTACTTGCTCTTGTACCATGAAGCTGGATCCTCTGCCTAGAAGTACGGAGGGTGATGAGGACATGACTGATATATGTCACCAGTATTTGAAATCAGAGTGGGCAGATCAATAATCAAGGGATCTGTCGCCAAATGTGCACAAAGAATAGAGGGAGAAGGATAAATGCCCTGCTTACATGTGTTTTTCAGAGTTTAATAAAATTAGCTTAAAATCTCTATTTTTTTTCTTAACAAAGGAAATCTGGTTTATTCATTAAGGAAAAGTCTTCCAATTACCTGAGGAATCATTTTATGATACAGGATAACCCCCTTGTACCTTAGCACATCTCAAAAATCCATTACTGGGATTGTCATAATTTCAGTACTTGGGGGGGAGGAGGAGTTTTACTTAGAAAATAGAAGGGAACACACTGTAAATTTTTTTTTAGAGTTCCTCATGCATTATGGCTGGGTGCTGAAGCCACTGGAGGGATGAGTTAGGGCTTACCCTACTCACCAGCAATGCAAAAATGAGAGGCTATGAATAGATGGAAAGTTCTGGTTAGCCATGCATTAGATCTATCATTTTCAGTGTCAAAAACATATCATGTTTATATATACTTTATATATATAGTGTCTAGATTTCTCCCAGCTTAAAAATGACCTAGAGAAGAGATTTCTGTGAGCAGTCAAACAATAATGAACTTTTGAGATTTGCACAGTGATTGGTATTATCTAGCATGTTGCCATCTCTCCTTACCTTTCTGCCTCTCTTGGGAGGAGTACAGATACCTGCTATGATTTTGTAGAGCTATTCCACCTGCCTCCAGACTTCCACAAGTTTAACACACATCTCAAAATGTAATTTCATATATGATGTTATAAACTCAGCATAAACTGAGTCCAAAGTCAGTTGTGTCTTGTAAAGTATAAGGCAAAGTTTCCATCTTCCCTTTACCACCTAACTCTAACTACCTAATAGGAATTACATTCTTTTTCTCCCATCTTTAAAATGTGAATGATAATGCAATTCATAGAGGATGACTAATGGATGTGGGGTCCAATTAGTATTCTTTGAGTTTTATATTATAAATTGAATGGAAAACACCATGGTTGGATGTGCATCTGGTCATAAAAGGGCATGAATGGCCATAGAGTCGTGTACTATCTGTTTATGTGTACTTTTGTGCCTTATTTTTCTCTCTTTGAGAGCACTAGACACACAGTCATCAGATGTCCACGTGTCAGAAGTCGTTGACTTGTGTCCCATGTATTACTGGGCATGCGCAGCCCAGGCCGGAGGGCACCAAGACCTATCCAGTATCACTGATTGCTGTGAATTGCGTTACTTCAACAGTTCCACTGACTGTAGACCCTGGAAGAGATTTTCTTGGCCATGATTCATTGGGTCTCTCTGTCAACTCTAAGTGCTACCCTGTGTCCAAGAACTACTTCTGTATAGCCAGGAAGCACAGACATAGCTTCCTGTCCCATGAGAAGTCTCTGAAATACCATCCCAGTTTCTAAAACCATTCTGTTTTAGCAAAGGGAATTTAACCCAATACTTGCTTCTACCTATTCCAATAACCTGCTTTAATTCATTGAGGCCCAGAGACCCTTTGCTTCTTAAGCAAAAGATTGCAAAATAAATATTCCCCAAAGTTGCTGACATCTTGACAGTGGCCATGAAACTGCATGGTTCATTCATAATGGAGGTATTTCCTCCTGAGGACAGTTCAAAAGGCCAGGTGCTGAGGGTAAGCAGAAACCATAGTTTCCTTTAGAAACCAAAATTTTCTTATAGTTTCAGTTTACTTAGTCAAAGGATAAAAAAAAAAACTTTCATAAGGGTTTCTCAGTTGATATTTAAAATATGCTTCTTTCAGCTGACTGCAGGAAAGTATCCCTCTTCTAGCTTTTTCTTTTAATATGTTAGCAAAGGCAATGGTGAATTTACTAGTGACTTCTACAGTTTTCAATGTTTGGGGAATAAGAGTTCATCTGACACGTAGGTGCATTTCTATTGATAAAATATGAAAAGTTCAAAGGAGCTTGTCAGAAAATAAAAGCATCACTCAGACCCCAGTGGAGAAAATTTTAAATTTGGTATTTCCTAATTTTTATAACTTGAAAAAAGAGAACTTCTGTTAGGCATAAGTTTACATCCCCACCCCATGGTCCCCAAATACATACACTAAACTGGATGCATCATGGAATTAACAGATGTAAGCAAATTACTAGGCAGTACTTGACCAGGTAGCTCTAGGCACTTGGCTTCTGTTTTCTCAGACTTCTAAAACAATCATTCTAGTTAGGATAAACATCCTCAAAGTGACAGCCAATCTTCTTGAGAGAAATCCAGATGCTCTCAAAAAAAATAAAGAATTATAGAGGCATCATATTTTTCCCCCACTGGGAAAATTTTTGTTCTCGTGCTGTCTAAGGTGGTATTCTAGTAATGCCCTTGGCAGGTCTGTTAATGCAGACACTACTTAATTTGGAAACACCACTTTTCTGTTACCATATTTTTTTATCCTCTGTGCTCTCCACCAACTCTAACAGCACTCTCATTAATCATGTCCACAAAATTAATTTATCATTGGTGTGTTCAGTTCCCCAGGGGGTGGGAAGGAAGCAGGATTCATTACTCAATGGGGTCTCCTCTATGTCAGGTCCAGATTATAAGGAGTTGGATGTTCACCTTCGGAGGATGGAGTCTGGATTTGGCTTCAGAATCCTTGGGGGAGATGAGCCTGGACAACCTGTAAGTTGAACACTCTTTATTTCACTTTGGACTATATCATGTATGTGTGCACAGGGGGAAATATCATCCAGTGTGACATCTAAAAAGACAATTTTTAGACTTACATTTTAGAAGTTTGAGATTTGTTTGTTTGGGTTGCTATTCCCTCTTGCAACATGCCAGTGTCACCTTGCCAATATATCATCGTAAATCAATGCACATTACATTGAGAGGGACATTACTCTTCCTTAGAAAGGATTGAATTCCTCATGACTATTTCAGTTATTTGATTGTATTGGACTCCTGTTCTCTGTAGGCAACAGCTCACAGGTAAACATGCAGTATGACAGAAGTTACATATAAGAAGATGACTTGGAACAAGAAAATTATGCATGTTTTTAAGAAGGAAAATGCAAGTATAAACAAAAGTAAAATCAAACTCAATGATGCAGAATCTCAGTCAGACTTGAATTAGGGATTACCAAGAGGTCAGCTTCAGCTGACACTGTATTAAGAATTAGGAAGGACTCTGGACAAGTGTGAGTGTGTCTGTGTGTGTATCTGCGTGTGTGTGCATGCACACACATGCTCACATCAGAGTTAAAGCATAAAACAATATACATTAATATACAGAAAATGTAGCAAAGCTAGATTTATGCACATGTATTAAAATATCAGCTGTACTAATATTTTATTCATTGTAAAAGTTATCTTAAATGCTACTCAATGTTCGATCCCTGAAAGGTTTGAATAAATGAGGGCTCTGAGTTGTACAGTCAGACACTATACCCCATCCCAGCTCTGCACCTGCAGCCCATCATAGCTCGGTGCCAGCACCCCATCCTAACGCATGCAAGGGAATTAAATTCCAAGCTTAAGTTTCCTCATCCTGGAAGATGAGGATTACAATAATACTCTCATAGAGTCACTTTAGGATTAAAAAAGAGAGCACATGTCAAGTTCTTGGTATTGTGCCTGGATCATATTAGCTGTTGAATAAATGTTTATTATCATTGCATTATCCCTCTTGTTGGTAGGTTATTTCAGAAAAATAAAAGTAGAACCACAAATGGGCAGAAATCTTCAGGGAAAAAAATGCTAATCTAAGATAGGAAAGGAATCTGTAAAAAATAAAATTGCCCCAGTGTGAAGTAAGTTGCCTTGGTAGAGAATGAGCTCCTTCCTGGGAGAGGCAACCACACAAAGTCCATGAGAGCCTGACAGGAACCCCAGAGAGGCTTCCTCTGCTCTGTGAAGGGAATTGAAACAGGCAATTGATGAGGTCCTTCCATAAAAACTCTAAGAGACTGAATTTTGGCTCCAAGGATGAGGGCACTCCTGGAAAAGGTCTTATTTCCTGATTCCTGGGGATAAAATTTGACAACACACAGCAGAATGTGACTAATTCCCCAGAGATGTGAAAATGCATTTGCCAGGGAAGATTGTCTGAATTTCTCTCTTCCTTCCTTTGGGAGGGAAGAGGGTGCAGAGGTAAAATATAGAGCCTAAGTGACTTACAGCTTAAATTCAGAGACTAAATCAAACAACTCACCTCACAGGGAGAAGAAACAAATCTGGGTTACATTTTGCCACCTGATTCTGAGTTTGCCAGGGATCCTCAGTCACTTAGTCTGTCTTCCAGCCAATAACCTACCTTGTTTTTTTATATAGAACCAAAAATAGTATCAGATACCTTCACATATTAACATAAGTTCTCAGGTACAGTCCAAGGGGTTCACCTTGGACAACAAAAACACTCCTCCTAGTGGTTACCTTTTAGGAAAGGCCAGCCCTCTCTTTGCTCAGGACCAAATTCTTTATTACACAACCTTATGCTCAAAAGCTACCAAATGATGGAAACCAAAATAAAATAAAGTAACACTTTACGATGTTCTTTATAGTATTTTGTGGGATACTGAGTACCATCTGAGAACTTTGCAGGGCCTTTAATGATAAATCCACATGGAATCCACTGCCTTTATACTAGCAGTGTCTTAGCTTACTAACCTAAGGGGTCTCTACCAGAAAGAGCAGGTACTTATTTGTTCCAGAATCCACTAATTGAATTGGTTTTCTCATTCCCTTATCTGTGAGCTCCTTGAAGACAAAGAACCTGTTCTCAAGCATCTATGTCCAAGTCTAGCACAGAACCTGGCACAATAGACATTTGTTAAATTGAATTGAAGAGACTCCACTTCACCAAGCCAAATATGTCACCTGAACTTTTGTGACACCTCTAAATCCTGCAGGCACTGTCACATTAATATGTCCAGAAGAAGGGCCAGTGTCCTGATAACCCCAATACATGAGATGTCTAACCTCCCCCATACCCCAGTATTTTAAAATTGTTGAACACCAAATATATTCACATATTTTTAAATTCAGATTTCCATCTTTTCTTGAAAAATAGATGTAGCTGTCTATAGACTGCCTCGGTCCCCAAAACTCCCTAATGTGTGTATTACTCATCTAGTCTACTATCTTTGAGGCTGTATCCCAAAGGATTGAATTGGAAGAATAATTTGCAGCAAAGGAATCTTCAACCAGGGCCAGATCATGGTTTTATAGGCCCTAAGCACTGAAAATATTATGAGATCATACACAAATACTAAAATAAAATTAAACTGCAGAATAAATGTGAGGGAAAGTAACAGATTGCCAACTCTTCCCGTGATGCTTATTTCAATACAGACTTTGAAATAGAAAGATCTTACCTTTATGCTCATGCTTTGTCTGCTTTGGAGGTAAACCAGCATGACTTTGAGTAAAGATTCTCTTCCTGGCCTCCCCCTCCCTCACGGATAGAAGAGATTGCATGAGAATCCCAGAGAGAGCATAGTCGTACTGGCTCAGGAGGCGAGAGGTCTCACTGAACTTTGCCTGGCACAGAAACCACAGAATTATCACCCAAGTGCAGCACATATTGGTCCAATGAGGCACAGGTGTGGATGCGGCCGTGCTCAACACCTGGCTCAGGACAGGTTTCCGCCCAGTCACTACAGGTGCCCAGCTTCTCCATCCGCTGAATGCTGTCTTTGCATTCCAAGACCTTTCTCCCTCCAGTGGGCAGACATCAAGGATTTACGATAAGCCTCCTCAGATTACATGGGTTGCTGGTTATCCTTATTGTGTTTATTTAGATTTATTCTGGTTTATTCCTTCATTTGAATGATTTAAGACAAACTCATGCTGCAAGGTATAATTTTGTCATTTAAGCCATTAAATTGAAGCCTCAATCTCCCTGAAGCATGCAAAGGTAGAGAATAATGTTTTGAAGACCAGAATGCTACACCTCAGAAAGACCATTTCGAGAAGACTGAGTCTACTGTCAAAATCTCCCATCCCCTCCCTTCCTGCTCACCTGCATTTTAAATCGAGATAATATACAAGCAAAAAGCTCTAACCTCATTAATTGCTGATGAGCTACAAAGGGGGGGGGGCGGTGAGTGAGGTGACTTGGTCCTCAGCCACAGGAAGTCTCATAAGTTACATCAAACCAATTTCTGCCTCCATATATACGAAATGTTATTGACATCTCAGGTTGCACATAAACACGACAACACAGCACTCAGCAAATAATGAACAGCAGGACTCCAGCTCAAACAAAGCATATGGGCATTTTTCCTGCAAGAGGAAATACTTTTCACAGTTAAATAACAATAGAAATAGAAAGAAATGAAAAATTGCCAGAAAGAACAAAAATGGCATTTCCAGCTGTGAGCGCAAAAGAGATGGGAAGGTTTCAAGATGGAAAGATTTGGAAAACACTGCAGTGGGGAAAGGTCTATGTGGAGAAACACTGTTCAAAGAAAGAGATAATGATAGACATGGTCCTTGGCACAGGAGTCTGGTGCAAACTTGTGGAGGATTTTCAGAAGGAAAGCACCTGAAATCTGCTTGCCACATTGTCAAGTTGTCCTGGGCTATAATTAGATTGCATCTACTGGGGAGATAGTACAGTAAAGAATTAAAGGCTGGCAAGGTGTTTTTGATTTTTGTTTGTTTCTGATTTGTCTTTGTTTCCTTTTCAGTGTTAGTTTTTTTTCCCCTAGGCTGTTGGGATATCAACCACTTCAATATGAATTGTTGTTATTTTATATCAAATACTCTGTTTTGTCCTATGCCTTCCCAGTCCATGAGATAAAGTGGAATTATATGTTTTGATTCTTGTTTTTTAGAGAAAGCTTTTGGGAATATGAAGTTGTGGTTTGGTAATTCATGGGATTGAGAGTTAGGAGAATCATGTGTCTTGACCTGTTTTGCCACAGAACTCTTCCTTCGGACCTAAGTGATAGGGCAGGATAAAGAACTCCTCCAAGAACAATGAGAAACGAAGAGCGAAACTAAAGGGTCTCTCCAGACTAAAGAATCCTGTGAGACCAGAGGGAGATGATGAGTGGGTCAAGGCTGGTGTTAGCTGGGAAGGCTTACTGGCCAGGCTCGCCCACGGTCAGCAAGGCCCTAAGGAGAGCGTGGTGTGCTGGGTCGGGGGCCTGGACCGTGCAGCCAAGGGGGAGTCTCTCAGCAGACCCGAAGAGTGGCCAGTGTGCTGGGTCAGGGCGCCCAAGAGAAAGCCCTTATAGTGAATTTGGAAATTGACCATGAGAACAATCAGAGTCTTGCTATTCAAAGTATGATCTTCAAACAAGAAGCAGGCAACATCTCCTGGGTAAACATGCATAATCTTAGATTCTGCCCAGGCCTCCCAAATCAGATTCTCGGGAATGGGTCCAGAACTCTATGTTTTAACAAGCTCAATGACTGATTCACATGCACCAGAAGTTTGAGAACTACTGACCTAAAGGATCAGATATCCTGAGGCATGTCCTTCAGATGTTCAGTGAACATGAGGATGCATATATGTTGGAAAACCAATATGACTTACAGTGCAAGAAGGAATTATAGATTATTCAGTCCTGCAGTTAGGTTGGCTGACAGAAAATCAACTAATAGAATATGTCAAGCGTACAGAGTATGTTTGAATTAAAGTGGAAAAAAAGTTGTGAGTTTTTTTCCTGAGTTCCTGTGTCAGCAGTGAAATATAATGCACCAAAGTGCAAAATGACCAAAGGCAACAACAGCCTAAGAGCCAGGAGCAGTGGCAGTGCCCCTGGTCAGCCTCTTCCCAGCCAAGGCAGCAATTCCCAATGGCTGGAGCAAACACAGATGACATAAAAGCTCGTGGGTAGACAGCGCCAAAGCTGCTCCAGGTCCCGCACTCAGCTCAGTTGTGTAACAGCTGTGCAAACCTTTTTTTGATACAAAGTAGAAGATGATATAATTATATATTAATATGTATATGTAATGATTATAAAATATAGTCACTTAAAGTATTATATTGAGTAGATTAGTCAACTGAAGTATTAATTGAATATTCTGTTTGTTTCGAAGTAAATACATAAGACTTAATAGAATAAACCAGCTTGAAGACTAAAGGTTCATGCTTTTAAAAAAAATCTGTCTGGTAAACTTCAGTCTTTGCTCAAATGTCAACTTCTCAATGAGGCCTGCACTAACCATCTCTCACAGCACCCCAGTCACAGGCCTGACACCCGCCCACACACACCCCCACCCCTGCTCTGTGTTTCCCCTTGTACTTGCTTGTTGGCCCACAGCACAGTGTAGATATTTATTAATTGCTGTCTGGCCACTGGAATGGAAGCTCTCTGGAGGGCAGGGATTTTTGTTTATTATTCACTGGTGAATTCTAAGCATCTAAAAGTTTCCTGGGTCAATGAATATTTTCTGGATACATTAATTAAATAGTGGGATGACTACGTCATGTGTCTGCCATACAACAGAAAATCAGATTTTTCCTGTAATTTTCCACTTAATGGATGATAGTTAACTAATAGCACAGATGATAAATTGAAGAATATCTGTATATCTTTGCCATTTTCCTTGAGCAAGAAAGGAATGGCAATTTTCCAGTGTGAAATTTTGTTTTTACTATTTTTGTAGTGGGCCCAATTGCAGCTGTGAGTTTCTCACTTGTAACCTATTTTTTGCTTCACTTTCATTGGTTATAATCAGAACTATAGCTTAAAGTTGATAATTAACCAGCCAAGACGTTCACAAGTCATTTTGTTTTCTATAACTAGCTATAATCTCCCCCATTATAGCATTACAAGGAATCTAAAGGTTGAAGCATTTTCTTTGCACCATCCCAGCTAAATGCAGCTTTTCATGGAGCAGTGGAAGAACAGAAACATTTATTTTAACTGGCTTTTACACAAAGCACATACTAAATCTTTGAAGTACTCCTTAGTGGGGCAAGCCTTTTGAAGAATAGATTGGGGCATCCTTAAAAAGAAACTCATCATTCAGATTGGCATGACAATAAGAGAAAGTGGAGAATGTTTGAAGCGTGCCCAGCCACAGGATGATAGCAGATGGACACGGAGGGCTGCAGAGCGAGACATGCACTCCACAGGAAGAAGATGCGAGGCCTTTCCTGGATAGCAATAATGACTCATCTGTGAGAGCGCTGCTCTTCAACATGGAAGCAAATCTTTTCCCACCTGCAGAAATAGGGGGAAAGCAGCTGTCTTCCGGGGAGATTTTCATTCTTGTGGGTAAAGAGGACTATTTAGAGGGCCACGGTGGTGAAGTCCTCAGGGAAGAAAAAATCCTTCAGACTGTATTTTGCATATACTGAGAAGTCTGACTGCTGTGTAGACAGACCTCTGAGCAATGTGGGGGAATCCTATGGCATGTCTGAAGATACGCAAGCCTGCTGATCATGGCAGAGCAACTCTGAAAATTAGCTGGAATCTACAGATGTGGGATTTCACAAAAATGATTCTGCCTGAAAGAGGCCAATCTACAAGGAAGGAATCACTTTATAAAGATTTGAAATAAAACCTAAAATATAGCCTCTGCAGTATCAGGCTAGTGGTAATCTCTGTCTTTAGATGCTGTGTGGCTATTGTCTTTGCTTTGAGAAAGTGAAAACCTCACTAATGGACACTAAATTGAGTGTTTCTGTTGAGAATGGGAAACTATGTTGTGCTTTTCATCACCATCCCTGGTGCAGGGAATTCTAACACCACACACATTTCCCAGATGTGTACCTCCTCCTTTCCTGGTATGGTAGCCGCCTACACAGCAGAAGCACTCAGGGTTCAGGCAGAAGTGGGAGTACACTTTGTGCAGAAGACACTGCTCTCTGCAAGTATTCAAAGGAATGCAGCAAAAATCTGAAGATTTGACTGAGGTGTTTTTAAGTAAGTCCACTAACAGAAAAAGCCAGCTTTGAGTTTTGCTTTGTTTTGTCTTCCCCTTACCTCCGGCCTTTCAAAACAAAGCAAAAACAAAAACCTTTGCACCTTTCTCGGCATGCAAGAATGCGCAACAGCCAGTTTCCCCTGACATTTTTGAGTGTTCACCATGTGTCATGAACAAGTTTAATGCTTCACCTGCATTATTTCATTCGGTTAGCTCAGCAACTCCATAAAGTAGATCCCATTATTTTATTTCCCCATTTTGCAGGTCAAGAAACTGAGGTTCGCAGAGGTTAAGAAGCCATGTTCAAGGCCACACAAATAAATAGAATCAGGATTCGGTTCCCAGCTAATTTCAATTCAGAGCCCAAGAGCAGTGGCCAATTAGCATTCAGAATGGGGTTAGAATTTCCCATAAGAGTTAGGATTGATGAGCCAGGTCACAAATGTCCCTAAAGCTTCATGGCCATCAGCACGGAGTTCAAAACATTTATTCCTCTGGAAGGAATTAGCAACCTGGAAGAGTTGCAAGAGCATCTCTCTGGCCTCTTTTTCGTTTTTCAAGTACATGCTCAGCTTTGAGACAAGGGGTAGAATGTGGGAATAAAATATTTCACCAGTTACATGCCTGCATCTAAAGAAAAAAGGCTTGAAATGTAAATGTTATTTCCTTCTCACTGTTTCTTTAGATTTTGATTGGCGCTGTCATCGCCATGGGCTCCGCCGACAGGGACGGCCGCCTGCACCCGGGAGACGAGCTCGTCTACGTGGACGGGATTCCCGTGGCTGGCAAGACCCACCGCTACGTTATCGACCTTATGCACCACGCCGCCCGGAACGGGCAGGTGAACCTCACTGTGAGAAGAAAGGTGCTATGTGGAGGTTCGTAACTCTGCCAGTAATAAGATTTAGGGGGTTGGTGGTTAAGATGCTTTTATAAATGTGATAAGGCCACTTGAAACAAAATTTTAAATCATTTTTTATATGATGTGAAGAGTAAAACCCACCTAGGTACTCCAACGGTAACCATGATTTTGAAAGTACAGCTTCTCACCCCACTGGTACAATTCCGAAGCAGTACAATTCCAGGCCTACATTTTCAACGTAGTCATTAAAATTTTCTAGCAAAGCCTGGGGCTAATCTAGGGTAGGTATGTGCTTTGTTGTTTGTGCATACTGCTTGAGACCAATGGAGTTGTGAAAAATATGACTTTTGAAAATGTTCTTCATTGTGTTTATAAACCAAGAACCACAGCATTTTGATACCGTCAGAAGGCAACTAAGATAGAGAAAGAACAATGAATGATAACAATGATAAAAGCTAACAATGAAACTATTACCCTAATTTAGAGAAATACAGTGGTACATCACTCTGAAAAAACACAAATCAGAACTCCAAACTTATAAAACAGATAAATTAGAAGCTATTATTCCCTTTACATCCATTTCCCCAGCTTCATAAAAGAATCCACCCAAAATATTCTTTTAAAAAGTCTTCCCTCATAATCATAATATGATTCAGTTCATCTCCCTTCACTATCTCAACCCTCCAGAAAAGATTTGCAATTCTAAGGAATGTGTTTCACAAACATCACACTGTATTCTATAACCCGGCCCCTCAATCACGTTGGGAATATAGTCCCAAATCACCTGTGCTTTGCCGTGTGACACAGGAGCAGCAGCACCAGCAACGTTCTGCTGTCTCTTCTGCCCCACTGATGCACCAGCCTCTCTGTTCACCTCCTTGTCTGCTTCTCATACTGAATGATTAACGCTGGAATTGGGAGCAACTTTAGCGATGTGAGCCTTCTCGTGTTGAAAATGAGGAAACTGAATCCACAGATTCAATAGCTTGACCTGCAATGAGTCGAGAAGATGCACACACTTAACTCTGGGTGGGACTTGTTTCTTGATGCCATTTTCAGTCCCCCTCCCCACGCCAGCACCATCCCCATCCCCAATGAACTGGGAGACTTTAGATCAACCTGTAGCAAATGCCACTCCATAACTTAAGGAGTATTCCAATGTGCTATGACAATAATGTATTTGATTGTTTTTTAAATGGACTGCTGGCATGGGCAGCAAGAATAAGGTTATTAGTAGAACTAAAAATCCTTTTCTACTTAAGTCTTCTAGAAACTAGACTGAGGAGCAAGGGCAATCACTTAAAAGGGCAAGTAAGAGAATTGTTAGCCCTCACCAATGAGAGCTGTAGATATATGCATATATGTGTATGTGTGTATATGTATTTAAATATATATATATATATATATATATAGAGAGAGAGAGAGAGAGAGAGAGAGAGAGAGAGCATTTGCTACAGAGGCTTTGCTTAGAGATGCCATTCATCTTCAGAAATTCATGGCATGCCACTTGACCCAAAAAAGTAATACACCTTGAATAATGCCTTATCCTTAGGCAAGATGCCAAGAAGAAGACAGTGTTTGCTTGGTTAACATTTAACTGTCGCTCTTCCTGCAGAGTGATTTTTAATAAAAAGTTTGCTGTGCTATATGTTCTGTAACCCAAAGATAAATTTAAAAGATACCTGATTTACAAGGAAATAGAACGCAAAGTGCAAAACCAATGCACCAACATAATTTCATGCTCCCCTTGCCACCAGCTGATTACTGCAAATTAAATTTTGTTCTAATCAACCCAAGCTATTGGAGTGGATGCCAAATGCTGCAGAAATGTATTCTTGCAATTTGTGGGTCATGTGACTTCTGTGAAGATGCTTTTTGCTGCTGTTCTTACCAACTTTCCTCAGTTAGGCTTTTGAGTGCATTTCAAGTGTGTTTAATTTTTGAAAATGTTCTGCTGCGGACGACTCATTCCCACTAGGAGAGTTTCCAAGTTAATTCAGCCCACTCTTCCTTGAAAGCTTCATCAGCACTGAAAATGATTAAGTTCAGCAGCGGATACTTTGATAGTAAAGTCAATGCCTAGAAAAAGTTGGAATAGATTTTTTTTTAAGGCAGAGGAAGAGAGCTTCACAGCTGCCATTTCCCCAGCAGTCAGAAGGGACAATTGCCACTCGATATGGCAGTGGAGATGCCACTTCAAGGGTCATCGTCGTTATTACACTTTCCTCAGCAATGACAGTGGGAGGTGCAAGCGTGGCTGGTAGGAGATGGGTCAGAGCTGAAGGAACATGAGCGATGTGTTTGTAAAGAGACAGGAGATGAGCAGAGAGGACATGTGGTGCCACCTACATGCACAAGGGGGCAACGCTGCCAAGAGATCCAGGAAGAAGAAATTCAGGACATCATGCCTCCACCTTCCGCTCCATCCACTTTCTACAAATACCCCGGCCCGCCTCACAGGGCACTGGGCTCTGGCTTCCTAGTTGATGCTCAAGAGAAAAACACATCCAGAAGGTTAATTACAGTGGGAAAAATTTCAAATAACACAAAAAACTGTCCCAAATAATACAATATTTTTAAATGTGTATGTATGCACAAACAATGGAAAGGCCAATTTTCCAATTAGGCAATACAGAGCCTCAAACTAAGAAGGAAAAGGCAAAGGAAGAAAACATCCAATAATGCATCCAATTTTATTTACTAGATAATGTTAGTGCAGATCTTGTACCTTAAACTAGTTTTGAGAGATGGCTTGTTTGTGCCACCATTCCCAATATTAGCTGTTTTTCCCAAGGGTAGTGTAAGAGTGGCTTTAATTACTACACTGAAAGTGTAAATATTTATATGTTTAGCAGTTCAGCTTTGAGATATTCAACCCAATGGCACATTATTTTGAATATATATCATTTGTCTGAGAGAAGAATGTCTCTGAGGAATTCCCTAAAGTATAAATATAGAATGATGTGAGTTTTATGGCTTAATCGAAATACGTTAAAACCAGTCTCAATGCTATCAGCATCATTTCTCTCACACCTAAGGAAAGTTTAATTCTTGGCTTAATGCCAACAAAATGAGGGTTTTCTTGGTAACTAGGTGAAAAATTTAGCCACTGTTGAGAGTTCTACTAGATTCCCTGGCCTGCCTGTTACTATACCTTTTGTGAGTTCGAAATGTCTTCCCACTTGTTCTTTATCTATGAGCACATCACCGACTTAAGCACATTGTCTGCTTGATAAGTATAAAGCCAGGAGTGTATGAAGTCAATACCTACAGGTAGGCCAGCCCCAAACATTTGCAAGTCCACAGCCTATGAGGCTCCCCACCGCTCCGTCAGCCGCTGGGAAGGCCCCTGTGCACATGCTGTGAACTCGAAGCCTCCGTGTCCAAACTCCGTCCACAAACATAACCCATCGTCTCAGCTGCACTTCCAGAAAAGCTGTGTGCGTCTTGGTCCCATCATCATTCTGGGAGACAGTCCTGAGAGGAGGCCGAGGCACCTGCTTGGAAGCAGACAAGATCTGTCCAGTTATAGAATCCTAGAGTCCTGGCACCCGGTGTGGTCTAGAAGGGAAATGTGGACTCGGTGAACAAATCCTGTTGGCCCTGTGTACACCTCACTCAATGGATACATAGTAAATCAAGAATTTGCAAGAGGCATTTGGGGAATAGTGACGACTGTAGTGATTGGCAAAATAGGGAAACGGCCCTAGTGGATCAATACCAGATACTTCAAGAGAAACAAGGAATCCATATTTCTATAAAACCTGCCCATTTAAAAACAATGGCAATTAATTTTAACAAAGTTTATAGGCCATCACTTTGCTAATAAATAATAAGTTGGTCTGTAGCCAGGAGTAGCCCCTGGCCAGTATTTGACTGTTCTCTTTAAAGGCATCTTACCTGGAGCCTCATCAGTGACTCCTGCCTTCACAAAAGGTGACCATCTCCTACTCAACCCAGTAATGACTTCTAATAGCTTTAATGGGGACAAGCAAAAGCTGAACCTAAAAACTAACAATTTGACCCGAGTAGACACTAAGTGCGTGAATTCCGTATGCCACCCGTTTGCATGTGAGCCATAAGGATGAGTCAGGAATCCTGAAAGTTAGTGGAGTTTTTACAGCTGCGTGTGATATTTAGTCACTTTATGACTCTTTTGGCACTATTCTAAAGCAACACTTTTCATGCCCAGGGTGGGTTTTTGGAGAGAAGATATTTTCATTTGGCTCTATAGCCAACAGAGTAGAAAACTAATGTGGAGTCAATTCTATCCCTCAAAGTCAATCATTGGAAGTCTTCCGAAGTCTAATTTTAAATGTGCTCGGTTTATTAAAAATAAAGAACTTTCTTCTAGTTTGAATGAGAAGTCCAAAAGCAAAAGTATCCCACTAATGTGTTTGGCTCTTTCACTTATCCAGGGACCACTCACCGTGACTTTGCCAATGGTTTTTTTTCTCCCTCTAGAACCTGCAGCACAGACACTCCCCACCATTTACTGAAAAGACAGATAATTTTTCTTTGTTGCTGCTTTACTGACAACCACAGCTCCCCAGCCCCTAAAATATGACAACCAGAAAATGAGATCTCTCTTGTCACTGCCTATGACATTTAGTTACTGATCTGGCCCAATAACTCAGGGAGATTTTCGATTTAATGTTTGCAGTGTAATGATTGTTTTTCTTCTTCCTGACTATCTCTAATCACTTTATTTCCAACTTGCACAAAGACTGATAAAGGGCACGTGCTTCATCAAGACGAGAGCAGCTGTTTTTGGCATGATGTTCTCTAACAAGGAGGGTCTGTTTTACAGAGAGTTTTAAATTCTGGTAGAAAAGTAGGAGAGGCCTTGACGCTGACATTTGTTCTTGACTTCAGTCTTACAAATGAAAGACATCATTCGTTTTCTTTTATGAAAACTGACTGATTGAATCTTAAAGAAAAGGCAAATGTATCACATGACAATAAGCAGCAGTCCGGGGCTTACTCATTTGGGGATTACAAACGAAAAAGGACTATGTTTTGGTAAGGTCATTTTTTAATCTGAATGTAGGAATAAACACAGCTTCTCTTTGAAGTATCACTTTATCAAAGCCTCTCATGTAGTCTGTGTTCCTTCGCCCTGACTTTTTCATTTCAAAATGGGATTGCAGCTTATAAAGTAAGTCTTCATTGGCTTTTGCTAATTAGTTTTAACTCGCCACATGAGACACCTTCCACAGTTCTAAACAGGAAACCATAGCTAGAGATCCAAAAAGGAATCATTAATTACTAATGTTTTCCAACTTATTATTCCTCTGTTCCATAGACATCTTTCGAGTACACTAATCAAATTATAAGTTGGAGATGAAACATTCCTATTTCTAATTACAGCATTCTAGGTGCTTGCTTCAGTTCCTTTAATCAGAATAATAAAACCTAGATATTAAATTAAAATGACACAATTCTTTCTGGATGACAGACCAACTTTCATTTTAAAAGCTAGCTGCCCTTGACTGCCAACTTTCGATCATTTTCCCCGTAAATATGCTTGCTTCTCAGGGAAGTTTTGGTTTGGTTTGTCTGGTTGATAATGTATGTTGTAATAATACAGAATGTAAATGAGCAAGCCCCTAATACCTCCCGTAGAGATTCAAAATTCACCATTCCTTAGCCTGATCTCACTATTAGACTTGATCCTAGAATGAGCAAATTATTTTAAGAAGTATGTTTCCTACTTGTACGAAGTAAATTAATGCTTCTACATCAACAGAATATCCCAAAATTAAGTTTAAAAATTATTTTAGAGGGCCTCCCTGGTGGCGCCGTGGTTGCGCGCTGCTCTGTGGAGCTGTCAGCAGCTGCAATGCGAGTTCAACGCCCGGCTGGGGAGATTCCCACATGGTGCCGCAGACCTCTCCTGCCTCGCCCGCTGCTCCCCTCAGCAGTGTGGTTCCATCGATCTGCCTGTTCTGCTCCCCACTCTGTCTCTGGTGAACCCTCTCGCTGCCCCACGCCTCTGGTCTGTACCCCAGCTTGTATGCATAAATAAATAAATCTTAAAAAAAATAAAATAAAACCATTCATCTCTGAAAGTTACTTAAGCTAGTACTTTTTTAAAAAATGATTTTAGAAAATTAAGATAGGTCACTTTTATGTGGATATCTCCTGGGTTGTCAGCCTCCCTTACATTATTTCTCAAATCTACATTTCTCCGGTGTGGCCTTGAAACCAAATCCAGATTCCTGTGCCCAGTCTTCCCTAAATTTACTGGAAAAGCTGGGTAGACGCTGAAGACAGGTATTAAGTAATCTTATGCACATCATAGTTTTGGATTCTGTCCACTTGTTGTTTGATCTCCTTAATTCAATTATTATTAAGCAATTAAGAAACTTGATATCTAAAACTGAGCATTGTCCTAAGGGTTTCCCATTTACACAAGAGGAAGATACAAACAAGAAGCAGCAGAGATGAAGCTAATGAAGGGTTTTAGCTGTTTTTGCTATCAAGGGTGGAACAAGGACCTTAGCTTTGAGGGGCGGGGTCCCGCAGTTAGCATATCTGGTGGGAATAGAAGTCCATAAACCAATCTTATGACAATGCCAACATCTAGAAGGGTGCTAGGACTCAGGAGGCACTCATCAAGACCCTTGCAAAATAACTCAGTGTCTGTGGCAATGTGTGTTCCAGGGGAGCCCTGCCCAGAGAATGGGAGGAGTCCAGGCTCCGTATCAACCCACCACAGCTCTCCACGCAGTGACTACGCAACGTACAGCAACAGCAACCACGCTGCCCCCAGTAGCAACGCCTCGCCCCCCGAAGGCTTCGCCTCCCACAGCCTGCAGACCAGCGATGTGGTCATTCACCGCAAAGAGAACGAAGGCTTTGGCTTTGTCATCATCAGCTCGCTGAACAGGCCCGAGTCTGGATCCACCATCAGTAAGTGACTATTTTACCTGCCTTGAAGAGAGGCCTTGTTTTTATCTGTTCTGATAGTAGGGGCACTGGACAAGCAGATCAGAGAACTGTTGTAACATCCTGTGTAGCCTGAACATTGCAGGCTGTTGGCTTCTTTAAGTTTTGGCTCAGGAAGAATGCAAGACCACACCTAAAGCCCTCCCAACCTCCAACCCTCCCCAAAGCTATTCTTTTTAAACTAGGAAGAAAAATAAAACAGTGATGTGGGAGTGTTGGTGTAAGGAAAGGACAGTGAGTAAGAGAGAGCTGCACATTAAGAAGACATTAAACTAGTCAGAAGCCCGGATGTAAAGGGCTTCAGGAAGCCTGTGGGAAGAAGTCTGGATCGTGGTCTACACCCATGGGACCATGTAGTGTTAAAGCAGTGGAATGAAACATGACTTATACTTTTAAAACATGGGTCCAGCTGCTTGGGAAGAGGGGAGGGGGAGGAAGAAAGCAAGAGTGGAAGCACTGGACACAGGTAGGAGGCCAGTGAAATAGCCGTGTGGGCTGAGGGGTTTGGGTATCTTTCTGCGGTAGCTGCCGAGGAGAGAGGGAGCTGTAAATTCACCTTCTGGGTTTCTTCCAACTGTAAGGTCTGTGAGTCAGAGGTCAGGTTTCTGCTCCAATCAGGCATCTTTGTAGACTCTCAGGCTTCCTTGGTGGAATAGAGAGTATTAAGACAGAAAAAAAGAATTGACTCATATGGTGGTCCTAAAATTAATATAAATTGAAGTCATTTCTAGCACCTGGAGGAGGGGGATGTCAAACAGTACTCAAAATCAAATTATTGAGAATGAATAAGAACTTTCTATGATAAAGTTAATGCTATCAAAACACCACCAGAACTAAATGGGTAGAATTATCCTGTTTAGCTCTAGCTTTGACAAATTCAAGAATGAAAACTATAGAAGTGTTAAGACTCAGTGAATATGTGCAGAAGCTAAATTACATACATCTGGAAGTACAATTTCATTTCTCTTTTCCGTCATGATAAGCTGAAGAAATAAATCCAGTCTTTAAGAGCAAAAGCAGGATTCTGACAGTTCGATGGATTCCCCGAGATTAAAAGGACACAAGACTGAAAATTTTCATGAATTATATAAACAGCCTTCCAATAATTTACACTGGGGGAGAATGTTCACAGAGAGCTTCTGTAGCTCTTCCAGTCTTTCAAATTGTTTATTGGGGCAGGATACGTGAAGGGCTAGAATGAAAATAAAAAGTATACTATGACAAGGAAAGTGTTAAGCATATATTTAAGATCTCAGCTTTATTTGAAGTTGACAGCATTATTGCTAGATGGGGAAAGAGAGAGACAGGGAGAGAGAGAAAGAGAGACATTGAGAGAGAGGCTTCTATTACAAATAAAATCCATGTATAGGTAGATTTGGAAAACAACAGGTACAAATGCTTACAATTAATGTGAATTTTTTTTTCCTGCCAAGTGACATTAGACTGACCAGAAAAAAATAAACCTAACCATTTTCAAAATGGTATTGTTTTATATCACCCTGGAGAGTAGAGATACATTCTAGAGTTTATGGTGCTTCCTGGCTTCTACAGTCACATATTTATTTCTTCTCAATTTAAGGAGTTCGGGAAGCAGATTGCCCCATGCTCTGTGGGGAAAGCAGCTATTATGTTGATGGCATGTAGCGTTTACAGCGTGTAATTTGCAACCCGCACCTAAAAGGCTCCTGCATGTGATGCTGTTTCATAGTAAATTTCTGTAATAATGTTGAATTCTAATTGTGAAGAGAAGCCCTGTGCATCTCATGCATGGCAGAGACCCTCCGCAGCCACATGTCCCACAGACTGTCAAGGGTACTTGGGTGCTGTGAGGCTGGAGAAAGTGACACTCAGGGTCTCCAGCATCATGATTCTTCCCAGGGCTTGTGCCATTTTTCTCTTCATTACTTGGCTGAACTCAAGGATCTTGACCACAGTGGTGGTTTTCCTCATAGCCATTGAAGCCTTTTCATTGGCCGGCAGAGCGCTGGCCGGCTTTTGGCGGGCCACCGTCACGTGTGCTCGGGAGAGGCAGGGTTAACAGCCGGGGGCTCCAGTTGTACTGCCTGGGCTGGAAGCCTGGCTCCCTCCTTTCTAGCTTCATGAGCTTGAGGAAATTACATGATGTCTTTGGGCCTCAGTTTCCTGGTTGGTAAAGAGAAGATAATTTTAATACCTATGTCGTGGGGGTCCAGTGATTTAGTACATAGAATCACTGACTCAAGAATGCACTAACTACACCCAACTGCTGTCCAAACCACCAGCCCTGCGGGAGCTATCACAGTGGCTGTCAGTTTGGCAGCCTTTAGCACCCCGCACTCACCCAGAGCAGCTAAATCCGAGCAGCAGATGAGCACCTCCGAGGGTCAGTTCTTCCTCCTCACAGGCTGACCTTCGGGGAACCGTCTTCCTTACAAATGCACACATGCACGCTCGCACGCACGCAGTCTGGTCAGCCACTAGAACTGTTAGAGCAGTAGTAACCAGGCCCGTTTCAAATGAATGTGCCTTTGCTTAGGGTTCAGGCTGGAACTCTCCTCAGAACTCACTAGCCAATGAGCTAGAAAACTCATGCAAAACATCACAACTCATAATTGAAATTATGCCTTTTAGAATCTCCCTGCAGTCATCATTTCTCTATCAAATGTACCAGAGAAGGAAGGAGAAATGGAGAACCCAGATGTAGACGTCTCCATGGAAGTTTAGAGTTACCCTCCATAGCTTCTTTCACCCCTAGCAACAATTTTGTCAGGGGTATCAAATGGTTCACCAATTGGGAACTAGGACATGAGGTCCCTGGTTTAATTATTGCCTGACTTTCAAGTAATGCTTTGCCAGACCTCACATATTATTTCAAACTATTTAATCCCCCCAAAGAGAGCAGAAACTGTCTTCATATTAATTAATATGATTAAGGATCCCAAAGCTTTTTTCCAAAGCCAGCGACCCTGGAAAACAACTATTGCCTTGGAGTAGGCAAATCTTAGAAGTCTTCTAAGGTGCAGAAATATCCTTCTTGAGCTAAAGTAAAAATAGGCAAGCTTCCTGGACATTTTTGGTCCATTCTCAAAAGTAATAAGTATTTTTCTTCAAACGTTAAAATAAGACCCAAGAGAAAGCAGTTTCCAGACCAGATTCTAGGATAAGCCTGAACTATAACAGGCAATCCCATTTTAAAATCTTTAAAAAATTCAAACAAAGACTCACATACAAAGATGATCATTGTTATATTGTTGATAAACATACAAGATTGGAAGTAATACAAGTTTTTTCAAAACTGGAAACCGTGAGACATGGGGGAAATTCAAGGCATTTTCTGCTGGTGACTAACTGTTGTCAGTCTCGCTGAGGTCTGCATACACAGCATAAAGACCACATGGGTGCCTCTGCCTCCAGGTAGATCAGATACTCACACTTAAAAAGCCACAGAGACCATGTGCAGGGGGGCCTGTGACAAGTTGCCTTTGGGCCTTCCCGGGTCATGGCTGAGTCCTCACATCCAAGTTTCCATGTTTTATTGCAAAGTTGTAATTTGTCCTTCTAGATCCTCGCTCTTGCCCATAAACCTGTTTTCCCTACTAGGGGTTTCCAAGAAGGGCTTTGATGCAAGTGATGAAATGAAAGTGATCCTACTTTTATCTGATTTATAGGGAAAGTTATGTTGGAATTTACAGGGTAGAGGTACCTGGGTAGTTCGGACATCAGTCATGGAGGCAGCAGCCTGCTGCAGAAATCTATGAACTTAGATGCAGGCTCATAACAAACCACAAGGCAGACCGTATTCAGGACAGGGGCCAGAGCAGCAGTCAAGGTAGGGGAGCCAGCGCCTCAGCCCTTCCTTCCTTGCTTCCTTCAGTCACCTTATCCTAACAGTTCTGACTTGATTTTAAGATTGTGTCTTTACTGCAAGCACATCACTGGTCAGCGAGCTCCTGGTTTCTCAATAATCTTCCCCTCGCTTGTACCAGTGCTGAAAATCTTTGATTGTCTGTGAGTACTTTCTTTGGCACAGGTTAGAGTAGGGACTTGGTCAATTGTTGATTTCCCTGAGGCCCACTGCAATTCCGTGTTCTAGGAAGGAGTTAGTTGTCTTTGGCAAAATGCCCTGATGACTTTCTCAAAGTCCGCGATGATGTCTATATATAGGCTAAGAGCTTTAAAGTTATTCCAGAGACTCAAAAGCTTAACTAATGGGTCTGTTATATCATTTTAAAGCATAGTTCCCTTAAAAAGATGAAATAAGGCATTTCTCCAAAGAAGAAAAGCAAATGGCCAACAGATACATGAAAAAATGCTCAACATCACTTATAATCAAGGAAATGCAAATGAAAACCACTATGAGATACCACCTCACACCTGTGAGGATGGCACACATTAAAAATACAGGCAACAACAAATGCTGGAAAGGATGTGGAGAAAAAGGAACTCTTCTACACTGCTGGTGGGAATGTGAACTGGTCCAACCACTATGGAAAGCTGTATGGCGATTCCTCAAACTGCTAAACATGGAGCTTCCATACGACCCAG
>PVIJ01007500.1:0-82106 GCA_004024925.1 Scalopus aquaticus
CCAGTCAACTACCAGGACATCTAGGATGATGAGGCCCCAAACGCCTGGGTCTTCTCTGGCCCACCTGCCCAGCCTCATGGGCAAAGGAACCCCAAACAGGGGAAGGTAGCCACCCTCCCATCTAGGGAAGATATGGGTGTGTGAGATGTTTCAAATGCAGCAGCAGCAGCCACTGCAGCAAAAAAGGCAAGTTCAAAGGTAATTGGACGAGGAGTTTTAAGCACGGCTGTTCCCGTAGCAAACTGTTTCATGAATACCCATCGGGATCTGTCCATATGGACAGCAGAAGGGCTCCTGCTGTTCTTTTGCTAATAAAAACTGTTGTGATTACATTTCCAATCCTCTCGGAACGGGGCCTTCGTGGGGCCGCAGCATGGCGTGCTGAGAATGTGTCTTCCAGGCTGAGAGGCAGCATGCCTTCCTGCCACAGAGGGGTACAAAGACTTGCACCCACTAGATGTGGAAGGAAAGTCCTGGGGGTTGGGGGAGGGTTGGGGCTGAACAGGTGTGTGAGTGTGTCTGTTACTGTGTAGTCTCACACACACCGAGCACACACAGGAAAATCTTAATTAATGGAACAACCTTCCATAAGTGGTTCCAGTTACTGGCATTTTCCGGTTAATTAGAGGTTAACCTGCAATTGCTTTTTTATTTCAACCTCCTTGTTGAAGTACATTAGTCTAATTTCACACCTACCCTCATGCTTGAGCTCCAGCTATTGTCTTTGTTAGGAATGATCTCCCTCCGCAGTCTTTGTCTATCAAGATCCTACCCACCCTTTCTGCCCTGAGTCAACCTAAATGCTGCCTCCTCCATGAGGCCTTCCCTGATTCCCAGATTTAACTGGGGAAAATGTTCCTCCTGATTTTTCCTAGCCCTCTGGGGGCTCATTTTATAATGCACTCACCACTTTCTTATCTCCTAAATTGCCTCTAAAAACACAGATCCAGCACCATAGTGCCTGGGCTATGCTGATGCACAGTAACTGTTCATTAAATGGATGAACATCCTTAATACAAAATAAAGATGTAGGAGCCTGGGAGAAATAAAAATTTAAGACTTCCAGAATCCTGAAAATTTCATAGTTTTAAAAATCAAATTCTTACTTTTCCTTATTTTCCTCATTCTCATGAAAGGATTAAGTATTATTAAAAAGCTCAATTCATTGTGTAACTATTGATCAAGAATATATACTCTACAAATCCAGCCTCTTGCCTTGGAGTTAGCATGCAGCATCATTTTTTAATCTCCAACATACAAAAATTCTAGTTTGCAAAACAAGTTAAAGAGAGAGGCATTATTCATCTTCTTAATGAGTTCTTATTTCAGTGAAGGATACAGCCCAGCATCCCTTTCAGAACAGGCTCTCATACCCAGTCTGCATGTTTGTTCACTGACATTAACTGCTTGACTACAAGGGCATAGAAGCTTCCAATTGGCTGTAGCTCCTTGAACTTCACTTAAAGATAATTGAAATGATGATGAAGCTTCTCTAAGAGTATTGAATTTAGCCAATGGGCAAATGGAATTCTCATTGCAGAAAAATACCCATTTACATACAACCTGTTAAAGATAAGGTTATAAAGTAGGGCTATGACACTAAACCAGTCACACAAACTTAAGCTTGTGACTTAACCTCTCTGGTCCCCACTTCCCCATCTGTTGAGTGAGTTCAAGAGAGTCAGTGAGGTAGCTGAAGTCTAGTGTAGGAATTTAGCCCTAGAACACAACATAAATGGAACTTGAACAAAAAATGGACCATCTTGAAACATGTCGTTTTCACCAACTTTCAGTCATCACAGTGTTCATTTTGCTGTGGAAACAGCCCAAAATTTCTGTGGCTCATGCAACACAGGTTTATTGCTTGTTCGCAGAGCCAACTTGAGTATGAAGAGGGTTGTATTCCACACAGTCACACAAGGAGCCTGACAGTTTCCTGTCTTAAAGGTGCACCACCTAAAATTCTTAGCCTCCTCCATCAGTGCAGCCGGGGGAGAGACAGCTGTAGGCTGCACACCAGCTCTTCCATGCGCCACTCTACAAGTTACGCCCTCTCTTCTGTGCACAGTCCCTTGGTCAGAGTAGTCACATGGTTCTGGGGAGGCAGAAGGACTACTTTTGATATGATCACCATTGTCTCTACCACATGCTCGCATACTCCCAACTCCCACTTCTTCATGTAGAGTCAACTAAGGCACTCCCCGATCTGCTTAGAGCAAAACCAATCTCTCCTCCATAAAGTTGTTCTCCATAAGAAAGCCAACAGGATCAGTGTCCCCAGACAGAGAGTCAACATTGCCAACCTTTGCTATAAGGACAATGGAGCCCTCCCATGGCAAAAATTCCTAGTTGATGCCACTTTAAAAGTAAGTCAACCCAGCAAACCCAACTCTCACTGCCATGGGAATGGGAATGACTGAAGAGGTTATTCCCCAGCTGCATGGTCACACAGGAATTCTCTACTTTGGGCCAACTAAGTCACCCTACAATAAAGGGCCTACAAGCCCGACCCCTGATATTCTGCCAGCCGCTAGCCTTTGCCCACTGTGGGGATCTGAGCTACCCAGTACAGGCTGGTCAGGCTCCTGCCTCATAGGGCAGCCTCCCAAGCAGATCTGCCTCCTAGGCCACCACAGCTCTGCCTCTTGTCCCAGCCCTTAAACTACAGCCCTCAGGGGACATTCAATCTGTCCTTTGGGGAAGTTCTTGAAATATACTTCTATTCGTTTGTCTTCCCAGGTCTATCCGGAGACCACATCAAGTTGACAATAAAGAAGAGAGCCTGAAGGGAAACGACTGACTTCTCCACTAATAAAGCACAGAAGTGCCCCCTTCTACAGCCAAAGTTCCCCCTTCTAGAGCTTTCACCATGAGACAAAGAAAATGTTGGTATAGGAATAAAATAGGGGTAATCTATGAGAAATAATCATAATGTAGGGATAACTCTTTTCTGATGCCACCAGGTAAGTCATATAACTCTGAATGGATGAGAGAAGGAGTGACTGAATGAATATCACATGGCATGATCTTAATGACTATCCATTCACTTATTTTTCATGATGTTAGCTGATGTTACACCTTAGCAAATCCTTGGTTCTATCAACAGAATTGAACAAGATTGCTCAGTAAAGAACAAGAATCTCTTACTAAAGTATTTAGCACTCATTATTCACTAAGCTCCGTCATACACATGATCTTTATTTGCAGTAGTTCTTTTGATCCTTACAACAGTGTCAAGAGTTATCCCTACATTATGATTATTTCTCATAGATTACCCCTATTTTATTCCTATATTACAGATTGACCAAAATGAGGCCTGGAGATAGTTATGGAAATGCCTAGCAAATGCCAGAGCCAGGCAGTGAGTTCAGGGATCTATTTGAGTTTAAATATTACATGTAAGGGGAATATCCAGTTGCAAAATTTGATTAAAACTAAATTCAATCAGAAATTCTTAGGCACTTACTATGTACTTCGACTGTCTATAATCTATACTGTAGGCAGTATGGAAATAAGTTATAATTCCTACCCTGAAGGAGCTTGTGATCCAGCAGAGGAGGTAAGGTGTCGCAGTAAGAACTATACAAAACCATACTCTACCCCCATTGTAGTCTGCATTGTTTTGTGAAACATCCTTGACTTCACATTCATCTGGAGGAATCAGAGGTCTTCCCAGAGAAGGTGGCATTTAAGCCAATTCTGGGTCTCCAAGAAGAAATGGGATGCAGACAAGCAGATAACAGGCAGGACAGACAAGATTACAAAATTAGTACAAGAATGACAGTTTATCAGAAAGAACTCGGGTCTTGCAATTCCACAGCCTGAAGTCACATGCTCACTCACTCTCGTGGTCACTTTAGGCAAGTCCCTGCCTTCTAGAGCCTTCCTTACCCAGAACATAGGGTTAGTGACAACGATGCAAAGCCCAAGACTGCAATAGGTGACAGTTGTAAAAGTACTGGGTAAACAGAAAACGCTGAGCAAAAGTAGATCATCATGGTTGCTATGACTACACACAGGGCACCGAGGGGAGTCACGCTCCCAGCCATGAGCTTCAGGAGAAGGCAGGAACCACTGTTGCTATGAGGGAGGCAGACAGTAGCCCTCAACCTGCCACCCTCAGCATAGAGAGCCTGAGACAGAGGTTGAGTAAAGAAGGCTTGCCACTCTGTGGGACCGTAGATTAAGAGCACAGCTTAGGCAAAAGTGATGCATTTCCTTCAAAAACCATGATGACTCAAACCCAGTGACGCAAAAGGAGAGTGGGACACAGCTGTGCTTCCTAAATATAGCCTGACTTCAGCTCCCCATGCAGCTAGAGAGCCTAAGCCATCTTCCAGGGGTGGTGCTAAAAATAAAGCTGCTAACAGGCCTCATACTCCCCTTAGCTGCTTGGGGCACGAGGTTGAACATCTATGCATGAGTGTTTGGCAGAGACAGCAGAAATGAGCCAGTGGACCACAAGCTGACTTTGAAGCTCCTCGATCTTTCTGAGGACAACTGGAACTCGGTGGTCTTCTCTAAAAAGCACAATTGTGAATGAACCAGTATCACTGACCTCAGTAAGTCTACTAGACATCTGGATCTGGCCAAGTGTTCACAAGAGATCTCAGCTCATCTAAAGCCCACATTTCTCCCAACTTACAGATGAAGAAACTAAAACTGCTAGTTGAAGGGACATGACTTGGACAAGATAAAACTAATAGTAAACAAAGTGTTGGGACATCATTGTATCTTTCTAGAGCTGACCCACTGATTTTTACCCCAAAAAGCTGTCTTCACCCTCTCCCCCCTGTCTTAACACTTCCATTAGATGCTCTTGCCCCACCCTTCACCTTCTCATCCCAACCCCCATCAGAGCCCCGTGACACCCCTGTCTTCCTCAAACAAGCCCAAAAGAGAGAGACGATTGTATGTCTCCTGAGGAAAGGAATGTTATATTTTCTACTGCCCCTCTGGCCTCTAGAATAATGCCAGGATAGAGAGGTACCCAATTAATTTTTGTGGAATATACAACTTCTTTTCTTTCTTTCATGTCCTAGATCTAATTTATTAAAATTCCTATTGCCTCTATCTTCAAAATATATCCAGAATATTTACTAGAATGGCTAAACCTAAAAAGACTGAAAATCCCAAGTGCTGGTGAGGATATGGGGCATTTAAATGCTCATATACTGCTAGTGGGAAGGTAAAATGGTACAATCACTTTGGAAACGGATTGGCAGTTTCTACAAAGTTAAATGTATACCCAACAGATGATCCTACCAGCCCATAGCTAGCTACTGATCTAAGAAAAATTAAATCATTTGTCCACACAAAGATTTATCCACAAATGTTTATTGCAGCTTTATTTATAATAGCCAAAAACTGGAAACAACCCATATGTCCATCAGCAGGTGAAAAGACAAACTGTTGCTTTTCTTTACCAGGGAATCCCACTCAGCAATAAAAAGAAATAATTATGCTGAGTAAAAAAATATAAGAGTACATACTTTTTGTATGGTTTCATCTGTACAAAATTCTAAAATGACAGAAATAGTGGTTTTCTACAACTTGAGGGTTGGGGCTTAAGGGGTGGTAAGAAAGAGCAAGAAGGAGGAAAATAGAAGAGTACAATGAAACTTTTCGAAATTGGGGAGATGTTCATTATCTTGATTATTGTGATGATTTCATGGACACCTACATATGTTAATATATATTGAATTGTGCCCTATCTATGCAATTCATTACATGTCAATTATATATACACATTACATGTCAAAATTATATATATACATACACACACACATTTATGTATGCATGTATGTGTGTGTATACATAGCTTTAAAGAAATATCCAAAATCCAGCCATTTCTCAACACCTCCACTACTAACCATCTTGATCCAAGGGTTACCACCACCTAGATATCTTACTTTGTATGCCCTAGTCTTACTGAAATTTCTCCTGCACCAGAATATTCCATCCGATCTATGGTTGGTACTCTGACCCTTGCCAGGGACACGAATACCAATGAGTAACTGACATAGGGGTACAGAATTCTAGGGGTACAGAATTCTAGCCCTTTGCTTCAAGAGCAGATGACTTTGCAGAGTGATTTGTTCTCCAGAACCCCACCACTATGGGCACGCCAAGCTAAACTTCATCTATCAATACAACCACATCCTTGCTCAGCTCCTTCCCCTACCCTACCCTAATTTACAATCGCCCCTGCAGTTTTCCCCCAAAGAGCACTCCCTCGATAAATCACAAGAACCTGAGTTCCAGATCCTGGGAATCCAACCTGAGTGAGACTATTGGTGCCAGGGGTGGACCTAGGAGCAGATGTAAGGATGGAATCTGGTAGGCTCACTCATAGGCCTGGTGGGGATGGGGGTTCTAGAGCACGTGGTAGCAGTACAGCTGCTAAGACTTCCATCGGAGTGACTAGATGGGATAATATAGATCAAGGATGCACAAAGATCCATGCTGTGTTTCTGGAATTTGAGAGATACCGGAGGAAGAATCATTGTGAGGACTATCATTCGACTGCTGTTGCACACTCGATGTTGTGACAAGAGAAAATGACAAGCTTGGGACAATCCGTCATCAATTTAAAGAAATTGTGAGAGGCAGAGAGCTTCTTATGGTGACATTTAAAGAGACCCTCATCTCTTGCAGTTGGACAACAGGCAGAGCAAAGACTAGAACCAGGACAAAATAGATAGAGTAGCAAGACTTCAGAAATGACTGCCTTCTCAATCCCGGCAATCCTTTACACCAAGTCAAAGTCATGAGAGGGAGTGACCCTGAAATTTAGAATATGTTTATCTAAGTAGATGGACTTGAACCTCTCGAATTCCCAATTCCCCTGAAGTCCTAGAACTGCGAAAAAAGACCCTTTGCTTTAAGTCCATATGAAAGTGTGCATCAAAGCATCAAATGAAGCAAGTGCCTTAGAAGACAATCTAATCTCTTCAACAGATGAAGAATGGATGAGCAGAAGGCAGAGATTAGATACCCCATGGAGACTCACTGCCCCTTGCCCCATTTCCAGACTGGAGTCAGTTTTCAGACCCAGAAGCCATCAACTGAAAAAGAGGACTACAACACTACAGTGAATACAAACAGTGCCCCTTCCCCACTGGACCTATTTTCATTTTCTCAAGGGAAAGAATTGCCATGGCCTTCTGAGGGCCATCTCTGACCCATGGGCCCTCGGTTTTCAGCCTCAGCAGCTCAGCAATCAGCCTTGGGAGATCTAAGAGTAAAAAGCCACCCAGTGGCTTCTCACCCAGTGTTGTGCCATCCTGAGGCTCCAAAGGGCCTTCATGACTCTGACCACCTGCTTGGTACAGAGAGTCTTTTTCTTCCCCATCCTCAGGTCGGGCCTCTACCTGGAGACATCCTCAAGGCTTGGAGGAGTTGTCTGAGAACTTCCAGAATCTAGTTTTGCTTTTCCAGAGAAGAGCGCGTAGAGCATTACAGGCCAAAGAAGGAAAGATCCCAAATCCCCGACTTGGTCATTATTGGTGATGCCTTTCCAACTTCTACATGCTCCCTTCCCTTTTGTCCCTCAACTCAACAAGCTGGATGTTACTAACAGTCTGATGGCTACAGAAGCCAAAGCTCAGGAAAATTCCATGACTTGCCCAAGGTAACACAGAAATGTCGCTGGGACCAGATTTGAATTTCCTGAGGCTTCATCTAGGATTCTTTTCACACACCGTCCAAGACAACAGCTGTCCCAGTACAGAGCTGGAGCAGTTACATGCCACCCTCCAGCCTGGTGACATCCAGCCAGCACCATACGTAAGTGTGTCTGGGAGCCACCGGGGCTTTGGCTCTGGGAAGCCCTACCAATGAGAGCACTGGCTGAGCTGGCTTCCACTGTGGCCCTGCTATCTGTTCCCAACCCCAGCTGTACTGAGAGGAGGTTTGTTTGCCTACTGAAACCTTGGGCATGGAAATGACCAAGCAGGATTTTGTAACCACTGCCTGCTGCTGTTGCTAAGAAACAAGCCCTTTAAATTCAATTTAGAAAAAAAGATAGAGCGAGTGAGCAAGTGAGCGAGAGCAAGAAAGAGATACTTGAACATCTGGTTATCTTCCCTGGCTGTCTCCAGTGACTATGAAAATGAGATAAGTACATTCCAAGATGGATGCTGGCCCTCCTAAAGCCACTTTCTAAATTCCTTCTAAGCTAATATTTCTGATCAGCAATAGGTTTGATGGGCATGGGGTGGGGCGGGAAGGAAACTTGAAGGAAATGGTGGGTTGGAAATTCCAGTCACCTTTCTCCTGCAGTAATGGCTCAGACTCTTCTAGAGAGTGAGCTCCCTGGTTCTTATGTCTAGTGTCCCCACCCACTCTTCCACTGTCAGAATAATTATTCCACATATTTGTAAAAGCCTCTTTTGCTTCCTCAGGATTCCATACATGTTACATTAGCTCTTAGGGAGTGAATATTATTTCCTGCCTCTCATAGATGAGCAAGGTAGGCATATGGTGGCTAGAAAATGCACCTTTGCCAGGGAGCGGGTTCTGCCAAGAGCAGGCTCAGCTACTCATGTCCCTTGTTGGGGCTCAGATAACTTAACTATAAGCTGCAAGGAGGGTTGAATTCTCTCAGTGCACAGCAGACCAATGTTCCATGAGGTTGGTTTATAAAAGAGATTCTCTGGTCAAACTAGTTTAGGAAAATATTGTGTCAACACTCAAAAGGCCTCACTACAAGATTTCTCATAGTCTTTAATGCTTTAATGTGCTACAGGAATCTCCAAGACCCACTATCTTCGCTCTGGTCCCCCCAGAAGCAGACTGAGACACAAGGATTTGAGAGCAAGTAGTTTATTTGGGAATTGACCCCAAGAAGCACTACTAGGGAACTAAAGAAGGGAAACAGGGCAGGCAAGGCAGCCAGGAAGGAGAAGTTATCAAAAAAGTCACCTCTGTGGACAATGGCAGCTCATCCCAGTGATGGTGTGGGACACGTGGCCTCAGTTATCCCTCCCAGGAGTGAGGAAGCAAGGAATGTATACACCACTGCAGACACTGGTTGAGAGCTGCTCTTGCTGTGGTAGAGAGGGG
The DNA here is from genome assembly GCA_004024925.1 of Scalopus aquaticus. Lineage (NCBI taxonomy): Eukaryota > Metazoa > Chordata > Mammalia > Eulipotyphla > Talpidae > Scalopus > Scalopus aquaticus. Next base: position 9,067 of record PVIJ01007500.1, read on the forward strand.
GTGCCATTAATTGCCATTAGTTGTTTAGCACTTGCTATTGTTTCCCAAGCAGGAACAGAAAGACCTTAGACAGAGCTGCGGATACTGGCAGAGGGAAATCCAGCCCTGTGCACTGGTGTGTCTGGGAGACATTGGGCGCACCCTGACAGGGTCTGCTGTGGGGTAGAGAGCTGCAGTCTCCAAGGCAGACTGACCACTAAACTCTCTGTAGTAGGCAAGGCTATCTCTGACTGCTCCAACTTCCCCTTTAAAAATATTCACCCCATGGGCCACTGGGATCTGGTCTGGGCTCTTCCAACCTGACCTCCCACCCATATAGTGCATTCCTGTTAATGCAGGCTTATCATGCCACCCCATATCATTGTCCCCTCCTGGGTTCCTTAGGTTGATCAAAAACAGGGAAACTCTCCTCAAGCACCTCCTCTACTCATCCCTCTACTCCCACTGCTCAGCTGACCCAATCTTGCTTTTGAAAACCAAACAACAATCCTAATCCCAAGAGATACAGTAATAAGGTGGTTAAGAACATAGGTGCCTACTCACTACCTGTGTGAACTTGAGCAAGTTATTTAACCTCTCTGTGCCTCAGGTTTCTATAAAATGGACATGATGATGAAATTCCCCTCGTAGTTATTATTGCAATGTGTTTTGCTAGAATATACGGCACAATGCCTGGCGACAGTAAATACTTAGGAATGATGTCATCAGCAATAATGATACGATAGCAGTTAATGTTCATTGAGCTCTTACCACAGATTGGACACTGTGCTAAGCACTTCATATGCATTAAATTATTTAATCCTGACTATCTACCTCCATACCTGCCTGTGCTATTATCTTCACTGTATCAGTGTGGAAGGGAGACTCAGAGCAGCCATGCAGCCAGCCCAAAGTCACCTTGCAGGCCAGCAACCAAGACCAATCTCCTATGTTTCCAACATGTTTACCTGATAGTGAAAACTCAAGCCATGAGAAGATTTGGTGCTATTCAGAGGGGCACTTTTTAGGTGATCAAGCCATGGCCAGGCCCTTCTAACCCATCAGCCCAGAATCTACAAAAAAAAAGTCTGGTTCTCTTTGGACCCCAAAGCAAATAAACTAATCTTTGGAAGTGGAAGCTCTCCACTGCTATCCTCCGTGCAAAGTTTGTACCATGCCAAGCCTTCCACAACCCTTCCCACACCCACCCACAAAGATCCCCTCCTCCTCTCCTAGAGTACAACCTATGTGCAACACTCCTTTGGATGGTGGCTTCCTGACAGCACATGTGATCTCATGAATAGGAGTGACTACCCCAGAAAGACAGAAGTCTTACCTTCAGTCCCAGGTGACAATGCCTCATCTTCCTGCCATGGGTATTGAAACAAGAGTGGGAAATCCTAACACTGAGAGGGAACTGAGAAATCATCAGTCCCTGCACTTTACAGAAAAGAACTAAGGTGCTCTTGTCACCCAGCCAGGCAATAGAAGACAAACCCAGGGCTCTGGACGCCCAGGCCAGAGCTCCCACTCTGAACGCCAGAGCACCATCTTCAGCACAATTTAGAAAACTGCACTGGTAGGTAATACGTCTAACAAAAGGTTCACACACACCCACGTCCCCACCACCACCACCCATCAGGACACTGCCCCCATCTCCCTGACCCATTCACTCCTCCTCTCTCCTTCTTGTGATTCCTCTGCAATTACAGCCCAGTGTCTGCAGGTTTATGTCCTGCCTATGAGACACTGGAATGTCAGCCATTAGTCTCCATTCTCCACACTCTCAAATGAGAGGGCCAAGATTAATGAAGCATCTTCTCTCAATCAAGAAGCCATTTCAGGCTGTGCTTTAAGCCCAGTGAGTTGTGCAGATGAATTAATACCGTTTGACCTTTTTATTTTCCACGAGAAGATTTGTGGTGCTTCCAGCTACCGTCATCTGTGGAGTAAGCTTGCTCCCAGACACTTCCATTCAGCAGCTACGATCACGGGCCTGTGGCAAGGTGTGGCCTCTCAACATTGTGAACAGATGACTCCTAGGAGTAGTTAGGTAAGGGGAAGTAGGTGGATGTAACTTCCGGGGCTCCTCAAAGTTAACATAACCAAACCTACCGAAACACAAGAGATCTTCAACAATCAGGAAATGCCAAGCCAAGCCCCTGATGCACAGTGGGGAACCCAGAACTGAGTTTGGAGCTAAGCTGGGGCAATATTTAAAGCAGCTCATAATGAAGTGCCACAGAAGCCTTGACCAATTGGAATAGATGTCAGCCGCAAACCACCACATCCTGAGGGCTCTCAACTGCAGGCAGAGCATTTGTTCTTCCCAAGAAACCAAAAGGGTTGGGTGTTGATTCAGAGAGAAAGAGAAAGAGAAAGAGAAAGGCTAAAACCCAAGTCATAGAAACTTTAACATTGCCAAATCAAGGGATGTTAAAAAAAAGAAAGAAGTCTAATTTTAAATTTTAAGTTATTTGTTTTTGCAATATAAATCATCCCTTCTTCACAACCCTTCAATGAAACATCAACACAAACAAATGCCTTAAATGAACTGTGCATGTGTGTGTTCATGTGTGTCTGTGTGTGGTGGAACAGAGGCAGGGGATTAACAGGAGAAAAGGCTGAATTCTACATTTAATACCCTACACTTCTGGACAGGAAATGCACAAGCACACCTAAATCATAACTAAATGAATTCAGTAGAAGCTCAGATTCTGAGCCACCCAGAAATTTTTTTAACCACTGGGGTCCCATTTGCTTCTAACAAATCCATTCAAGGTTCAAAGAACCTTGAGTCCAAGGAAATCCTATCCAGATCTTAACAGGGAGAAATACAATATGACGTCTGAGTTACATACGCAACACTGAGGTCATCTTCTCCACCACCAGCATCCCTTCAAGCCCCCAGCATGTGGCTGAATATCCCCCCTCCCCCCACCCAAGCCAGCAGGACCAAAATCTGGAATCATTCCTGACCCTCTGCTTTCACTGCAGACGGTTAGTGTTGTTAGATACCTTCCCAGTATTCATTTCCACTTCTTCCCAACTAACAGAACCCAGTTTGGTTGGGGGAAACGTGCCCAGTTCCAGAAAATGATTGCATTTGGACTGAATCAGTCAAAACCATCCCATTCTTCATATTCCCTATCCCCTTTGCTGCTAGGAGTGCCATGTGACCCAGGCCTGGTAAACATGTCCCAAGCAGAAGTCTGCTGGGGATTATTCTGAACATTTAGATGACTCTTGTGACATAAGGAACTAATGGAGCCTTCCTCTTCTTTCTGACTGGACTGTAGATGAGCTGTCTGGAGCTCTAGCAACCACATTAAGAAGGCTAAATAAGCATCACAAATGTAGACTCTGACAGTACTCAGAGGCAAACCCTGCCTACAACCATCTAGCCTCAGATGTATTCTTATATGAGAAAACGAACCCTATTCCATAAGCCAAAAATAGTCAAGTCTTCTGTGTTTTCACCTAAACACATCCTAAGTGATCCACTCCCCTTCTCACATATCCAAATGGTTGTCAATTTCTGTCCACTCCACCTCCTGAACGTGTCTCTCTTTTGAGCACCTGCTCTCCATCTCTGCTTAACCCCAATCCTCTATACAAACACCAGAGAGACCTATCTAAAACACAGGTCAATGTAAAACCCACTCCCACTGTTTTATGAGATGATTAAATGCAAAGTTCTTCAAGACGTGAATTTACCTGCCTTTAAGCTTCATGTCCCATTATTCCCACTCCTTGCACAAACCCAAATACATTCATCAGCCACATCAAACCACAATTGTAATCCAAAACCACCAGTGTCTCTCAGTTCTCTATACTTTCGCAAGTCCTGTTCACTCTGAAGCCCCTCCCCTACTTTTGCTCTTGGGAGAATCAAGGAAGGCTTCATAAAGGGGCATTAGAACTGGATCTTACAGGATGAATGGGACTTTTCCAGTGTAAATGTCTCCCTTCTTTGTGCTTCAATAGCAAATTTGTTCCTATTTCTTTTTATTATTACTATTATTGCATTTTTATTGGGATTATATTGGTTTACAATGCCATATGTGATTTAGGGTTTAGAGCCATACCTTTTCAGGTATATGTTACCATACACCAAAGCCCAAATTATCCTTCATCATAGTCTTCTCCCTTCTTTGTTCCCTACTCCCCACCATCCCCTTTTGGTAGGCTCAATTCTATAGTCAGATTTCTATGGTTTGTTTTGGTTTAGTTTTGTCTATTCCTTTGTTTTACTTCTTTATATTCTACATGTGAATGAAATCACCCAGTATTGGTCTTTCTCCCTCTGACTTATTTGCTTAGCATAATCCCCTCCATTTCCATCCATATTGTCACAAATGACAAGGTTTTATCTTTTTTATAGCTGAGTGATATTCCACTGTGTATATATACCACATCTTCTTAATACACTCATCTCTCATTGGGCACTTATATTGTTTCCGTAACTTGGACTTACCTGTAAAAAGTGCAAAAAGTGCTGCAAAATCTGATCCTATTTCATTGAAGTATTAGCAAAGCTTTGACAGTATCTATTATTTACATGTCTCTCCTTTTAGAATGTGAGTTCCTTGCTTTCATCTCTATATCCTCAGCACCCTGCACCTTCTCAGCCTAGAATTGTTGGTCTATTTATCTTTACCACTAGAATAAATATACTAAACCAAAACAATGTTGAAAGGTAGAAGAGAAGCTGATGATGATGATAATGATAAGAAGAAGGAGGAGGGGCTCCCTGGTGGCGCAATGAGTTAAGTCTCAGCACTATGAAGCTATCCGCAGCCACTGCAGGGCAAGTTCAATCCCCTACCAGGGAGCTTCCCACATGGCACAGAAGACCTCTCCTGCCTTGCTTGCTGCTCCCCTCAGCAGTGTATTTCAGTCAATCCTCTTGTTCTGCTCCCCACTCTGTCTCTGGTGAATCTTCTCACCACCACCCCCACCCCCGCACCTCCGGCCTACACCCCAGCTTGTATGCATAAATAAATCTTTAAAAAAAAAAAAGAAAGAAAGAAAGAAAGGCTCAACCTCTCAGGGCCTTTCAGAAAAAAAAAGAAAGAAGGAAGAGGTGGAGGAGGAGAAGGAGAAATGAAAGTAAGGTTCAACATAAAAAGTGGTACAAGATGAAACCACAGATGTTAAGTGGATGGCTAATATCTTCTAGTTCATTATCATTAATTTCTGAGTGAAGCTACATATGCTGTTTACATACAGACTCCATGTCCCCTGAGTAGATCCATTTTATAATACACACACCCACAAACACAGTCATACATACCTAATAACAATGACAATGATAATAATGAGATAATACAAGTAGATAACCATTCATTTCCAAGGTGAGAATCATATTACTTGTGCTGGGTAGTCTAAGTTCCAAAAAGAAACTAATGCTTGAGTTTCTGTTTACTCATTCAGCAAACTAAGCACTTCCTATGTACCAGGAGCTGTGCTGGATTAAATCAGTGTCTCTGACCTCAAGAAAAGAAAGCAGTTACTTTAGGTAGGAATTATAAGAGTTTTTTTATTCTATGACATGCCATAGGAGCATAAAGAAGAGGAGGAGGTCCTCCCTGGTGGCACAAGGGATTAAGTCTCGGCACTGTGAAGCTATCTGCAGCCACTGCAGCAGCCACTGCAACACAAGTTCCATCCCCGACCAGAGAGATTCCCACATGGCACAGCAGACCCCTCCTGTCTTGCCCGCTGCTCCCTCAGCAGTGTACCTCAGTAGATCTGCCTGTTCTGCTCCCCACTCTGTCTCTCACCTTCCCACACCTCTGGCCTACACCCCAGTACTTGTATGCATAAATAAATAAATCTTAAAAAAAAAAAAGAAAGAAAAGGAGGAAGTGACATTTTAGCCAAACCTAGAAGATGACATGCAATTTAGGCAGGAATTAGACCAAGAGGGTCATTCTGGGTCAAGAAGTAGCATGAGTGATGATTCATCTCATTCCCTGCCTTATTTGGTATTGCTTTTTATAACTCATTAATAAATATTTTGTGGCTTAAAAAAAAAAAGTAAATGGCATTTAGAGCCTGGAGCAAGTTAGAAAAGTTGTCATGAAAGATGAAACACAAAAGGAGAGGTGGGCTGAGGAAGGCGGCCACGCCTCTAGTGGCCAGTATCAGGAAAGGAGCCAGGACCTTATTCAGCATGAAGCCACCGAGGGTCCCTGAGCCTGTTGACCAGGCACAGGCCTGGCTCTTTCCTTGATTCTGCAACGAGGCCACCTGTTTGCAAGGCAGCTCCTTGTCAGCTCATTGTTCCCAAGGTCTGGTGCACACCCTGCCTGCCAGTGCACTGGACTGTGAGAAAGCCAGGAGACCTGTCACTCACAATAAGTCACCATTCTCCTCATTGTTTCCCTTCCAATAACAGAAGCAACATCTTTGATCTCTGCCCACAATATGCTGCCCACTCAAGTCCATCCTGGTGAGACAAAGTTTTGCTGTGGGGGATGAAGAGACACAACCATGCAGACATGACACCATTCTGAGCCACACCTGAACAAGCTTTGCATTTCCCAACAGAACAAGGCAGCGCAAATCACCAGAATGGATTTGCTCAGGAAACTCCAGCACCGAAAACAGTTTCAAAAATCAACCAGCAAAAGGTGAGACCCATTCTAAAATAAATAGACCCTAGCTGGTTGCCATGTCCCTGTGACTCAGTCTCAATTGAAATAGCCAATCTAAATGGCTGATTCTTATTTGGTATTGTTTTTATAACTTGTCAATAAATCTTTTCTGTTTGAAAAATATTTTGACTTCCTTACAGAAACATATACTCTTCTTGGATCAAAAACTCTTAAGGGTTTATCATCAAATTTCTCAGCAAACTGATAGAATCCAAAGGGGAAATAAATCCTGAAATATGCTAAAACTAGCCTCCCCCTCACAAAAAATAATCCACCATAACACACATGCAACTCTCCACTGGGTCCGTTATTCAGAGCCCCAGAACCTCCCTGCCCTTGGCAGCCAGGCCATGGAGGGCTCCCTCCTCCCCAAATCCTCACCATCTGGCATTTTTGTCTACAAATCACAGGCCTTTCTACCCTGGGCTGCCTGCCCACCCTGCGGATGGAGGCCAGGAGCTGGCAAGGGCTGCTTAGACTTCGCCTCTCAGCAGTGGTAACCACACACACACACACACACACACACACACACACACACACACACAGCCTGCCTCCTAGCCCCTGCCACAGTGGGCTCAGGCCAGGCCTGCTTCATCTGCCAGCTCTGTCTTAGCCCCGCCTTCCACATATATCCGCCAAGAGGGCAAATGTCAGGGATGAGGAAGGGAGGGAGGGAGCAGACACAGGGCAGCAGCAGGACTGGAAGGAGGAAGCAAGGCCCTTGGGGGGCGGAGAGAGGGCATGCAGGCAGGTGGCAAAGAGGGTCTCATTTGCTGGACCATCTGTCAGGAGTGAAGAGAAGGCACCCAGCACCACAGCCCAAAACCCCATTGAACCACAACTCACACACAGTTGTTATACACAAACACATGTATACACATGCAAATATCCACATAGGCACATATACCTACAGAATCCCCCACACATGAAGATACATTCACACACATCCTCTACCACACATGCACACATAAAACTACATAAATGGGAACTGTGCACATATACACAATTCATACACTGGCACAAACATGCAGTTCCACCTATATGAAGTCAAAGACACACCCATGTCCATGCATACAACCAGGCACACAGATACATACACCATATATACATGTGCTTAAACCAATAGCTACATATGCATAGTATGTAGTCAAACAAATAATATATAGCCAAACATACGCACACATAAATTTAATCGCATACTTCCACACTCGGGTATTTTTCTCTCGCATGCATCCATGCATAGCATGGACAAATACATAAATAAGCATGCATATACACATGCTTATAGACATGCAATACACATGCACAAATGCATGTGCAGACCCATTTATTTACTCTTGCCCACCTTCTAACACTCCACATAAGCAGATACAACCATATACATACATACTCTCTACCTGCACACATTGACATATGGACACAGTGCTCACATGTATACATACTAGACGTACAACTATGTTGTACAGCAAGCTCTTCTCACATTTCTGGAGGCTGGGAAGTCCAAGAGGAAGATGCCAGCAGATTCAGTGTCTGATGAGGACCGCCCTCCTGGCTTGTAAAGAGCCACCTTCTAGCTGTACCCTAACGAGGCAGAGAGAGGACTCTCGTGTCTCTTCCTCCTTTTACGAAGGCATTAATTCCATCATGAGGGCTCCACTCTCCTGACCTCATCTAAATCTAATTGCCTGTCAAAAGTCTCATCTCCAAATACCAGCACTTGGGAGATAGAGCTCAAATATATGAACTTAGGGAAAATACAAACATTTAATCCATAGCATATATGCACATACACACATGCACATAGGTACCAACCATACACATGTGTTTACACTAATAAAAACACTCATGTAGATAGTCAGACACCTGCATACTCACACATTTCCACACCTCTACATCCATATCCACACTCACACATACCCATGCCCAAATGCATACCTATATACAAGTGTGTCAGTGCATATGCTCACAAATATATAAACTACACAACCCCAAGGCACATCTACTGAGACACATATATTCACACAATCACACACACAAACAGATACACTCATACACATATACATACATACCTTCTCACATGCACATCTACACATACCTTTACCTGTATATAAACACATAATTGCATACATATGAGCACACAAATAATCATATGCAGACAAATCCTCTCTCTCTCTCTCTCTCTCTCTCTCTCACGCACTCACACACACACATGCACACACACACTTTGTCTGACCATCTTCTCTTCCCCTTAATGAAAAATCATATGGCTGCTGATGCCCAGGAGCCTGGGGTGGGTCCTCACACAACATTGCCACATTGCTCTGCCATTCCCAACACACATGCATGTTCACGCTCCCTGCCCCTGCTGCCTCCACACAATCGCTATCCACTGGGGAGACAATTGGTACAGACATTCTCATGCTTAACCACACATCCCAATCACTGGAACACAACCCACCAACGCTGACCTTGGAACCTTATCCCCAAGGTTCTGATTTAGTTGATCTGAAGCAGGGCCTGAGCATTGAGTTGGGGTTTTTTATATTCTAGAGGCTTTCTAGTATAAAACCCCATTCTGAACTCCATAACTTTAGGGATATTAAATCAGATAATCCATCAAAAACGCATAATACCTGACCTATGCCTAGAGTATATCAATGTTAGTTATAATTACTATTCTTGATATTATATTACTACAGTATGTACCTAAAAATGGTAGAGTCCAGAATTTTAAAAACTGAAATGAGTCTCTAAGATCTGTATGACCCAGAAATCATAAGGCCCATGTGGTCAACTTTTTTCAGATCCTCCTCCCCTACAGCACAGTGTGGGGAGCGGCCGCACCCATAACATGGCGCCCGCTGTATGAGGAAGTAGGTCCGGCAACCAGTAAACAAGAACATGGCGGACGCGTGCTCGCCACGTGATAGGCGCCCATCCGAGCGGTGCGCGCATGATCAGCCCACTGATTGGCCTAGAAAAGGTTCCGCTTTCTTTCTCATTGGTTCAGCATACATATATATACATGTCTGATATACGCAATAAAGAAGAAGCTTCTTGAAGATTACCTCGGAGTCGTGTCTGTTCCTGCCGGACGGGAGCAAGCGCGCGACAGCACAGCAAGAAAGGTGCATTAGAGTGTCCACCATCCAGAAGTCAGCTTGAGGGATTAGGCATCACCCTCATCCAACTTGTTCTTTTCTTATCCTATTATTTTTTAGTGCAAACAATAGCAAAGACGTCATCCTACACAAGTGCCAGGCTGCACAGCCTAGAGTGCTCCCCACCGTCTGGGTCTAACTGCGCTCCAGCCCATCGGAGCTATCGGTCTCCACTTCCGTGATGAGGAAGCAAAGGCACAGGGAGCTCAGGTGATTTGCACCAAGTCATGCTGTTATCAAGCAGCAGATACATCTGGGCCCACATCCATCCAGAGCTCTTTCACTACTGTCATCCCACCGGGAGCAGCATCCTCTGCCTCCATTCTCGCATCCACCCTCAAGTTCTGTACTCCTTCCCCTACTCATCCCTGTTAAAGGGATGCTGAATATGGAGGATGGAGAAGGCACTAACACTGGACAGAGGCGTTCTGACCTCACTACTTTGTTAAAAATAGAACCTAGGCGACAGCAGAAGGCCACTGTTTCTGGCCACCTCCTAGGCCTGAGGCACTGTGAAAACACTACAGTAAGTCCTCACTTAACAATTGTCATAGATTCTGAGAAACAGGGACTTTAAAAGACAAGTAATATCATTTTATTCAATGCCAGTCAATATTTCTTTTTTCTCATCAGTGTTATAAAGAAGTGACATTGAGGGCCTCCCCGGTGGCGCAGCGGTTGGGCGCTGCGCTGTGGAGCTGTCGGCAGCAGCGATGCAAGTTCGACACCCAGCCAGGGAGAGTCCCACATGGTGCGGCAGACCTCTCCTGCCTTGCCTGCTGCTCCCCTCAGCAGTGTATTTCTGATCTGCTGCTCCCCACTCTGTCTCTGGTGAACCCTCTCGCCGCCCCGCGCCTCTGGCCTGTACCCCAGCTTGTATACATAAATAAATAAAAAAAAACTAAAAAAAAAATAAAGAAGTGACATTGAACAACTTTATTCAAGGAGGTGCTATACTTGATTATAGAAGAAGTAGTAGGAGGTGCAGGTTCAGAGCACTGAGCTGGTTCAAGTCCCAGCTGTAAAACATTCTAATTGTATGACCTTAGTTTCTTAGCCTTCAGCTAAGAATGGGATCGGACCTTTCTCACAAGGCCTTTGTGGCGTCTAATGAGATCATCCCTGGAATGTAATCACCTGGCTCCTGACCGATGCTGAGAACTTAATAAATGGAAATGTTTCAATCTTATTAGCCATTATCTCTATTTCAAGCTTTTATTAGAGAATCATAATCCAGGTGAGGACTTCAGATTATTTCAAAGAATGATTTATTTTGAATAAACCAAAATGATGTCCATGGGCCGGACTCTGCACTACTGAACTGCCCCTGTTGTCTGCTTATGCTCCCCGTGTGCGACCATGGAGGAAGCAGAGCCCCTGTGTCCAAGGAGTTTAGATTCTCCTAGAGAAGAAAGAGCTTAAAAACAAGTACAACATAAAGAATCAGATTAAAAAATGAAAGAAAAAAAAAACCCTTGTCCATTTGCAAGTAAGGAAAATGAGACTCAAAGAAGCAAAATGACCTTCCCAAGGACACACAGCCAATAGAGGTCAGAACATGGCACCAGCCTGTCCCCATGTCAAATCTCATTCTCTTTCCATTGTCCATAAAAGTTCGGAGGATTCTATTTTCATAGCAAATAAAAAATCTGGCAGATGAGGGTGGTGGGTTCCTAGGAAAGCATGATCTAAACCTCTCAAGAGTAATTTAGACTTGATGAAAACTAAAAGCTTCAAAGAATAAATAAAAAAGATAAAATGGGAGATTTTAAATTTCTTATCTGTAGCCACAGCAAAATACATAAACTACCTAGGAATGACCCTAAGAGAATGTAACACTATGTATTTTTGCAGAGGAACTGATGAGACCTGAATAAATGGGAGATATACCATATTTCTACATTTGAAGAGGGACTAGTGAGAAAATGTTCATTTTTCCAACTTAGCATATGACTTTAACCAATTCTAATCAAAATCCTAAGGAAATTATATTTGAACCTGAGAAAATGATTTTAAGATTCATCTTGGAAAAATGAATAAAGTTGAGCAAGAAAGTACTGAAGAAAGAAACAGTGATGGAAAACTAGGCATAGTGAATATGAAAACTTATTTATACAGGTATAAAATTGAAAATGGTAGTACTGGTGCAAGAACACATAGGTCAATAAAACAGAATATATAGCCAGAAACAGATGCTGGTACATGCAAGAATTTAATATCAAAACAAGGACGCTTCACAAACCAGTTGAAAACAGGATGGATGAGTCAATAAACAGAGTTGGGGAAAGTGGCTAACTGAGAAAAAATCCTGTTAAAGCCTTGCTTTGCAGCATTATATCCAAAACAAAGAAAAAAAGGAGAAAATGAAGCTAAATATTTATCTGACTTCTCTCTAAACACAAACACAAACATCAAGAGGCACCATAATGGAAAATATTAAGAATGAATTAAATACAAATTTGAAACTTCTGAAAGTCAAAAATTAATATAGGACAATGGTTGAGGCTGTGATGGCATAGGTCGGCTCATTACGCTACCTGTTCTGCTTTTGTATATGTTTGAAAATGACCACAGTTAAAAAGAAAACTCTTTTAAAAGTTCTAAAAACTAACAAAAATTTCAAAGGGAAACAACCGAAGGGAAAAACACCTTTTCCACCAGTATGGCATATGAGCCACTGCTGTGTCTAAGGTACAGAGAGCTCCTCCATGTTACCAACGCGCTCTAGAGCATCAGTAGATAGGCAGTGACCATTTGTGGATTATCCTCTCAGCATCCAATCCCCCTTCCTTCTTCCTCACAGCCCCAGGTTTCCATTGAAAGACAGATTCTAGGGGAGCTGATTCCATACCCATCCCAAGGAAATAGGTGACCTGGCTACACCAATCAGTGCATCCCATCCCCCAACTACTGTGACTGGCATAAGAAGGGGCATATGATCAAGCCAGGACAATAGAATGAATCTTAGGGCTTCTAATGGGTCTTGGGTAAAGAAGCTCTTTCTTTCCTAATGGACTTTAATGGGAACTCAGGAGCTTCTGGGAGCACCCTGGGGACTAGGAGTGGCTAGGAGTCTCCCAAAATAAAACCAACATTAGGAAGCAGAGCCAAAAAGCCAAGAGAGAGAGAAAGAGAACTGACATTTTCTTAAACCTGGACTGAAGTTTCATCTAAAACAAGATCCTCTGTTTAAATGTATTTCACAAAAAATTCCACTTTTTTCTGCGATTCTATACTTGCGACCAAAAGCAACAAAAGCAAAATGAGTTAAAGGAACCTGAGTGTGTGGAGATCTCCAAGGATGTCCCAGCAGTGAACAGAAGGCAGATTTGGCATGTGACCCATAGATGGGCGGACTGCTGGAGGCAGTCTTCCCTCCCTCTGAGGCTGGGTAGGTCTCGCAGGTGCTCTAGTTTCTGCTCTGCCTAATCTCCAAGCTCCCTACAGCCCCTCTCTCTCCCTATCTCTGAGTGAATGTACTTAGAATCACTGAGGTACCTGGAATCACCAAATGTGGCCGGCTCTCCTCAGTAAATTGATTTGCTCTACCAGGAAGGTGAGTGAATCTGAGGGCATAATTATTTTGGTGGAGATCCAGAATCTCCAGTCTGAAGCTTCCTTTTCTTTCCTTGAGATGGAAAAGCACATCAGGCAATCTTTCAGCAGAATTGACCTCACTCAGGGCCATCAAGAGAGGATGCCAACATCGCCATCCATCCGGGTGTGGCCCCTCCAACTTAATGAGGCCACATTGGGGTTTTCTCCATATACCTAGAGAGAACCAAACTCTCAGGGACAGTAAATTAGGACAGCTGGTGGACAAACCCAACGGCTCATGTACTCATCCACAGTGGTGGTCTTCTCTGTAGACCTAGAGTGTCCAGGCCCATATGGAGGGTCACTCCTGGGATCTTAGCTCCTGAGGTGGCCTGATGAGCATGATGTTAGGGCCAGGCCTCAGGAGGCTTGATAATCTGAACAGCCCCCTGTGTACTCCATGCTTCCACCTTTTATTCCAGGCCCCTGAACTATGCCCCAAAAATGTATTTAACCAAATTTGTTTCTAGGAATCCCACATTTCTAAGACAGCTCTTTCCCACAATCACTTTTGTCCATTTTTAAAGTATTTCCTAATTGCTATTTTTACATTCTTTCTAATTATATTTTGAATATAATATTTGATACGGAACAGAGAGAATATGTGTAGCAAATACAATTAAAATGTATAATATTAAAATGACCACCTTGTAATTCACCCAACTGAAAAATTAGGACATCACCAGTAACTTGCATCCACCCTCCCATCCGCATACCTCAGATCTTGAATTTTGTGTTTATCATTTCTTTAAGTGCTTTTTCATAGTGTTTTCACACATGAATGAATTACAAAATTGGAATAACACTCTATATAGGCATCTACAGACCGGTAGACATGCCTACGTCACTTAACATCATGTTTCTAAAATGCATCCATGTTGCTCTAAATAGCTGGTTTGTTCATTTTAACTGCTGCATATTATTCCTTTGTGTAAATGTATCCTAATTTGTATACCTAGTCCCATGTCCACAGACATTTGACTTTGAGTTCTTGAGGTTCTGTGCTGTCTTAAAAACATTGCTATAACCACTTCTGCACATGTAATTTGCTACCCACATTTAAGAGGCTTTCTGGGGTCAACACCTCGGAGCGGCTGTGTCAGTGGCTATTTAAATGTTCAAATTCACAAGAAAAAGTCTAACTGTGCTCCTACTTTCTCTCTTTAAGTATGTGGTGCTATGTTATTGGTCTTCAATCCCCAATCTATAAAAGCACTGATTATGTTATAAACATCTGTGCTTGTAGTGTGTGGCATCTTGCTGCGGATGGACACACTGCTTGCCTTGGGACTTACACTGACCAGCGGAGCCCAAGGAGTGACAAGTACCTGATCTACGCGGAGAGCTGAAGAGTCTTCATAAGGTTCTGCCTTTGCTCATTTTCCCCCGTCATGAGACTGTCATGTCCCAGATGGGGACTGTTGCACCAGTCTGCATCCCAGGATGATGATACGTGGAGCAGAGCTGCAACAACATAAATGACAAAAGATGGGAGTGAGAAGTAAACCTTTGTTGTTACAAGCCCATGCCTTTAGGGGTTGTTTCTTACTGCATCATCATACAGCAAAGTCTAATACAAGACTTTTGACTAATATCTACTGATATTCCTCCCTGCCCCCAAACCAGCTGGATTCTAAGTTCAATGACAGCAATGATGACCAAGAATGAGGTTATGGCCTCAGGGAGCTCACACGCCCAGCAGATCCAGGCTACTCCTTCTTAGCTCTAACTCCACCAATTCCAGGTCCTGGGTCTGACTTCCAGAGCCAGATTGGACCACAAGCCCATCCCTGAACCAATCAATATCCAGGGAGATGGGACACACTGGCCCAGGTGTGGGTCACATGCCACCCCTAGCAAATCAGGTGGGCTGAAGTAGGGGGTTATGCCTTCAGGAAAAGTGAGAGCACTCTTACCAGGAGGGGAAACAGAGGTCAGACATGCATCAGCCTCTCTTCCCACACCATCAGTGGGGCACTGGAGCCAGCTGGCACTGGCCAGGGAGAGACAATTGTACATGCTTCTTCCAAACTTCACATTCGGTGACATCACATTGGTAATGTGAGATCAGCCACTGTGGGCATGTTTACACCAAAGAAGCAAGCCCAACATGTCAAAGCTTTTATTTTCTTAGGGAACCAGTGGTTTTACATTATACCACTGCTCCAACCTATTTCCTATTGCTTATAGTTCTAGTTCTTTCCCATTTTACAGTGTCACTTGGACTCAAGGACCTGATTTTTTGCAGCTGTAAAGTAGGGAATTTGGGCTTACTCCTTTTAAAGGTACCTTCTATCTCTGACAGTTGTGCATCTATGAGACCCTGAAAGGTGTGTGTGTGTGTGTGTGTGTGTGTGTGTGTGTGTGTGTGTGTGCGTGTGTCTGTGTGTGTAAGTTTAAATTTGCTTTCTCTGCATCAGAAATCACAAATGCAGGCATTGGCTATAAACTCCAATATAATTTGGTGAGCTATTCCTCTTCACTTGGGCTATTAAATCATTTACCCTCCAAAGGTACACATGTTGTGGCATAAGGAGCAAACTGTTGACAGATGGTGGAGAAACTTCACAGGCCCATAATTGAGACTTATTTTCATACATTCGTGCCAGTTTGAAATCTAATTGCCAATAAAACAATACTGTGATACTGCCACATCTAATACCTCCACCACTCTCCAAAGTTACACTTGAATCCACTAGTAAATTCTAATCTCCCAGAGAAAAATGCTTCCCCCTCTCCGTTGGAAAAGCAGCACTATAAATCCATGTACAGTGGTTCATTTTCAAATGCGAACCTCCCTTCCCTGGTCCCCAAAGAGCCCTCACTCGGCTAATGTTAGTGCCTGCCTGAGAGCAGTAGATATTCTTTGTTTACTTGACAGAAGCACAGATGTGGTTTGGTGAGCCTGTGATGGGGTTTTTTTGCAGAGAAATGCTTTGATGGGTTAGGTTACCCTCCCCCTTAGTAGTCACCCAGTACCATAATTTGGAGATATTTTGCCCCAATTGCAAGAAAGTGGCCAGAGACCCAGAACCACCCTCTGAGTGAGGGAAACACAGAAAGCCTGACCTTCCCTCCCTGCTTTTCTGTTTTCACTCTCCTGATGAAAAGGTTTGAGGATAGATCAATCCAGATCAATTGAGGCTGTAAATAAAACAGGGGCTTTCAGTGGGATGAAGTCGTGCAGGGGCTGGGTTCATTCGTGTCTGCTGAAAAACACAACGTGTCGCTTCAAACCACAAGCCTGCTAATCACAGTAATAGCCATCCTTCACAAGTCAGGGCTTTTCTCGGTTTACAAAGAAATCACTATTGTGCCCTGAAATGCCGCCAGGTCTGTGCCCAGGTCAGAGGCGTGGTGTGCCTGTAGCCAACAAGGTTCTTGCTGCATGGTCTTTCCATTAGTCCTGGGAGGTGGGTTATTATCTTTCCTATTTTATAGACAATAAACTGAGGCTCAGACTGGTTAAGCAGTTCTTCCTTCGGGATGCATAGTGATTAGCCAAGATGAGATCTGAACCCAGATTATTCAACTAACGCCAAGTCCAGTCCTTTTGTTATAAGGATCAGGTGAGACAGTTAACCACAGGCACTTGACAAAGTTCAGTTCCTTTTCTCCAATCCTGAGCACCACACTGCTGTGGTCTTAGCTCTTCCACCTGGGACTGCTGCTTCCCCACCATCTACACAATTTAGATATTTGAAGCATTTAGATATTTGAAGACTGTTATCACAGCTTCCTGAAAGTTTCCCTTTTCCTTGAAAAATACACACAGCTCAAACATTCCCAGAGTCATGGCCTCACATCCAGACCATTGCTTCTCTCACTGTAGTGAGCACAGGAACCATCTACAGAATTTGTCAAAATGCAAATTTGCATTCAGGAGGTCTGGGTGGAACCTGAGATCCTGTGTCTCTAACCAGCACCCAGGGGCTGTGAATGCTGCAGATCCGTGGACCACACTTTGAGTAGTAACCACAGAGCAGAGACCTGGGCTGTCCAGCGCTGATAGCCACTGGTCACAGGTGGCTGTTGAGCACTTGACATATTCTAGTGTAACTGACGAAGAAAATGTTATTGTGTTCAATTTTAATTATTTAAATTTAAATTAAACAACTAATGCAGTAGAAAATATTTTCCACTAAACACAACTTATTGTTCTGTTAGAACTATATTTCATTTTAAACAGTGCAAACTTAGTGTCCAATTTGAGATATGCCAGAAGTGTAAAATATACACTGGACTTCAAAGACTTAGTGCTTACGTAAAACTGTAATATCTCATCAATTTTTTGTTTGTATTGACTACATGCTGAAATGATAATATTTTGGATATATTGGGTTACCTAAAATATAGAATTGGCTACTAGAAAAAAATTTTGTTTTAAAGATTTATTTATACAAGCTGGGGTACAGTACAGAGCCATGGGGCGGCGAGAGGGCTCACCAGAGACAGAGTGGGGAGCAGAACAGGCAGATCAGAAATACGCTGCTGAGGGGAGCAGTGGGCCAGGCAGGAGAGGTCTGCCGCACCACGTGAGACTCTCCCCGGCCAGGCATCGAACCCGCATCATGCGCTGCCGACAGCTCCACAGCGCAGCGCTCAACCGCTGCATCACCAGGGAAGCCCTACCAGAAAAATTTTAATTTTAGATAGATAGATAGACAGACAGACAGATAGACAGGAGCGAGCATTATATTTTGACTGAATAGCCACGGTCTAGATGATTCACCATACCGACAACATTTTTTTTTTTTGGCTGAGCTCCATCTTATCAATACTCCACAGAAGCATAGTCCAGACACTATATTCAAACTGAGATAGCCTGACATTATTAAGTTGTTTTGCATGAATTTGGGAAGCAATTATAGGATATCAACCCTTGCATCTACTTTAACATGATCTAGCCTTCATCGAGCTCTCCTCTAGCCTCCACACGGATGCTCTAGGTTTTTGAAATGTTACCTCTGTGAAGACGTTGCACATTTCCCCATTCAGTTCTCCATTTATTTCCGTCCATTCTTCTTGCCAGATAGGGGCTCCCTTACATCTTGATTTTTATTTTTAACATATTCCCCTCAGCTTCACCACTTCCTCATATTTGATAAACTTGCTTCATGTCTTCAACCAGGCCACACCTAGAGATTTGTCTCTGGCCTCCAGGGTCCTGCTTCTAGGATGACAACCATTCACTAATCAGCATCCTTGGGCACCATTGTTCACTCTGCCTATCTGTGCTATCACCCCAAATCCACTCTTTTCTCTGTCTGCAGGAAAGCAAAAGAGCTTGTCCTCAATTCAGCTGAAATTTCGTGACCAGAAAACTGTCCTGGGGTAATAACCATGAGTGTATGTGAAAATAAAGCCACAAGGAAGTTTGCAGCAGTACTGCATATAATAGAAAATGGTAAGGGAAAACTTACATGATGCCTACTATCAGGAATTGGTTAAAACAGAATATGGTAAGTTCACCTACTGGAATGATCTACACATTTTTTTAAATGATGTTATAGAAATATATTAATGACATGGAAAATTGTCATTAATAGATTTAAGCGCTAAAAGCAGTATTAAAGAATGAGACTATTTTTAAGTATGTATTTATATCATTGAAAAAAAAGACTGGTGCAAAAATATATTAAACCAGTAAATATGGTTATCTCTCAATGGTGGAAATTAATCACTTTTATTTTCTATGCCAAGTGTTCTGCTTACATTATCTTGTTTAAGACTTGCTGCAACCCTGTGGAGTAGGTGGGATCATCAGCACTTTACAGAAGAGATCAAAACTGAGGCTCAAAGAGGCTACCCAGAGCTGTCCAGGGAGCCTGTCTAGGGCTCCTCAAGGAAGCACGGGGCCACAAGAGAGACGCTCTTCCTGCTGGCTAAGATCCAGGGCTCTTTCCCAAGACCCACTTCCTCCCTCCTAGGAGATGGGGACCGGAGGGTCCTATAAGTATGAGCTAACCAGATTTCATCAAAATGTCTAATTATAGCCAATCCTTTGATCTGTGCTTTAGTTCCAGCTCCTTCTTGCCTAACCAAAAAGGCTTCAGCAAACTTTCCTCTCTCCTCCAATGTCATCTCACTCCACCTCTAATCATTCCTCTCAGCATACAAATGGTGCTTACTATTTGCTTATTTACTTGCTTACTTAATTATTTACTTATTCAAGAAAAATACCAGCCTCTCCTAGTCCCACTTTTCTCTCCTGGAACTATCCCATTTCCTTCTTCCCTTTCACACAAAACACCATAAAAAAGGTGCACACAGGAGGGAGGAAGTGTTCCACAAATAGTAGCTATCATTAGGATTCCCATAAAACACGGAAACAAGATGACAGGGTGGCCAGCTTTGCAAAACACTTCCTGGCAATTGCCTCCTTGGGTGCTCAGCGCCAACTTCATCAAAACACAAAACATTCTCCCATTTTACAGGTGACCCCCAAGGCAAGTAAGAGCTAAAGTGCCAGAAAAAATTCCAGATCTCACGCCCCCAGGTTCCCAAAGGAAATTAACATACAGAATATGAGATTCCCAGCAACCAAGTCCCAGAACATACCCCGCCTCTTTAAGAACAACAGTGATAGGTCCTCCGCAGGATGAGTATCAAATCCAAAATAGCTCTGTGTAAATCATAAGGCTATTTTATAGCCTTATATTTTTTAAGCACTTTTGTTATCTGTCCTAATGGAAGTACATAGTCTCTAGGGTCAAAACAGATCTGCATTTGAACCCAAACTCTGCTACTTACCAGCTGTTTGATCTTGGGAAAGTTTTCTAACCTCTGACCTCCATTTCCTCAACTGTAAATAAATTACCATGAAGATCAATACAGACAGCAATGTATACCACTGGAAAATGTGGTAGCTCAGGCCTCTCTGGTGGCGCAATGGGTTAAGAGCAGCACTATGGAGCTTCCGCGGCTGAGGCTAGGGACTGAGTTCGATGCCCAGCTGGGGGGATTCCTACATGGCACAGCAGACCTCACCTGCCTCACTTGCTGCTCTCCTCAGCAGTGTATTTCGGTTGATCTGCCTGTTCTGCTCCCCGCTTTGTCTCTGGTGAACCCTCTCACTGCCCCACACCTTTGGCCTACACCCCAGCTTGTATGCAAAAATAAATAAATCTTAAAAAAAGAAAATGTGGTAACTCACACACAGGTACCCCTAAAGTTGTACTGACTAACACTTATTGATCTTCATACAGCACTGTGATGGCAGAGGTTCTTTTTTGTGGGGATTGGCTCTCCATACAAAAATCTCCTTAATTGATGTTTTCCTTTTGGTCACCAGCCTTTCCCCTGCAGAGGTTAAAGCCTCAAATTTCAAGTCATAAGGAAGAGCACCCAACTCGGTTAGGACAGTGTGGTTTAATTCACATGGAGAAGCTACTAAGGAGGGTTGGCTCCCATTTGTGAAGACCTGGCTATTTCCATAAGAGCGCGGCTTGTCCCAAGTAGCCACATAAAAGAGCACCCTTCCAAACCCTCTCCAAGTCAGCCTGATATACCACACAGCTATGTCTGGGGTCCTTCTGTTACATCTGTTGATGGAAACTCTCTCTTGTCCCTGATCACAAGTGGCGGACACAGCTCTTTCTCTGCAGAAACCTATGTCCCAGAAGACAGTCCCACCCACCCCTACCCTTGCACCATGTGATTTAGTTTCAATGTTAAGCGTGATTCAAGCCCGGCCAATGACAGAACTGAATTCTCCTGACCATAGTAATCATGTCACCCATGGGCTGGGACACCAGTCAGGCAAGTAAGAATCAACATCAATGTCTTTCAGGGAAAAGGTGCTTTGTTTTCAGCTGGCATTGCTCAGCAGGCAGAATGTATGCACCCAGCAGTTGGTGACCATCTTTCAGAGAACCTGCGGAGAAGTAAACCAACACAGAGGAAACCAAAGCCTCCAGATATTCCTGATAGATAACAAAATAGATTCAGCAATACCTGTTTTTTTCTACTTTTCTGTTACAAGAGTCAAAAATCACTCCTTTTTCTTTAATTTAGGTGTGTTGAATTCTGTTCCCTGCAACAAAACCAACCACAGTACAGCTAATAGCTAGTTATGTCTATTGTGTTTCATTCACTGTTATAAATGCTTAACTTAGATTTTCTTGTTTAGTTCTAACAAACATTAAGAAGTAGATATGGGGCCTCCCTGGTGGTGCAACAGCTTAAATCTCAGCACTATGAAGCTATCCGGAGCCACGGCAGCACGACGTCAAGCTTCCCACATGGCCCAGCAAACCTCTTCTGCCTTGCCTGCTGCTCCCCTCAGCAGTGTACTTCAGTAGATCTGTCTGTTCCGCTCCCCCCTCTGTCTCTGGTGAATCCTCTCACCACTCCATACCTCTGGCCTACACTCCAGTTTTTGTATGCATAAATAAATAAATCTTTTTTAAAAAAAGTAGACATGAATATCATTGTTTGTTCTAGAGGTGAAGAAATCAAGATACAGAGAAGCAATTTACCAAATTTGACACAACCAATAAATGGCAGGCTCAGAATTTGGATCCAGGCAGTAGCACTGGATCCTACCTTATTAGCCACAAAACCATACTATAAGTATACTCAAGGATTCTAACCATTGTAGCAGGCACTCAGCCCAAAGACTGGATCTGATCCTATCGTTAATCAAAAGGCATTTCAGAGCCTGATGAATTCAGGAAAAGTTGGCTTCAAGTAATCCCACGTTCAGCAGAATCCCTCACTGCCTCTCAGAAACCCTTCACCCCACTCTTATCAACTCCCAACCAAATTCCCCATCTCAGCTGTTCTAAACCTCAGCTATTCTAAATTTTCTCTCTTACTTTACAGGGTCCCTCTGACATGATTTTCTTCATGGAAGCCTTCTCAAAAACTCAAAATTTATCTTGAGTTATTTACTCCTGAAACAAAACTCCTTCCTTCCAGGGCTATCCAAGGATGGGCATCCTTGTCCCTCGACTATCCCCTTTCCCAGGATCTCACTTCTCATTTAATTGTTCCAAAATGGAAAAATGACATCATAATATTAGAGTATCATGATATGATGAGACACTCTGTAATTTATTTGTATGTTATCAAAGTGTTTTAGCAACATGAGGAATATTCAGTATAAAAAGCAGAAAACAAAGTTGTGTGAATCTGATACATAAAAAAAGAAAGATCAATAGTTAGATAATATAGATTGACAGAAAATCCACAAATACTATCAATAGGTTTCCTTTCCAAGTGGGACAATGGGTGATTGTTTGTTGGTTTGTCTTTCTACCCTTCTTTATCTTTTCACTTTCAATTTCTAAGTATTTCTTTAAAGTGAAAAAAAATTTTTGAAAAATATTGAAAACCACAGAAGAGACTATAGACAAGTCAACCACTTAATTAACACTCCTCTCAATTACCACTCATCCGGTTTCCTCACTGCCCAATATTTGAAGGGGAAACTGTCTGCTTTCTTCATTCACAACCCCTTACCTCCTCCCCCTTTGCTTTCTGGCTTTTCTCCACAACACTCCCCTAAAAAGCCCCTCTGGAACATTGCCAAGTCAATTAACACATTTCTGACCTCCCACATCAGATAATACTACTGATCACCATTCACTGTTTTAATGGAATTTTTTGAAGTATCAACAATAGAATAATGAACTCCAGTGAACTCACCTCCCAGTTTTCTTTACAACTCATGGTCAACCCTGTTTCATGTATAACTCACTTACCTCTCCCCATCTGGATTTTTCTTAACATGTTATATTACATACATTATGTTTTATAAAGTTTTCTAAAAGTTCAATTTTTTTCAATTTGAGAAGCAATAGATGCACATAGAGAAGACAGTAATTCAGAAAAGTAGCACAATAAGTAAATGTTCTGTTAGTTGTAAATGACAGAAGCCCAGCTCAAATCAGCTTAACTGGTTCATGGAATGAGGAAATAGTTTCACACGTGACTGTCTCTAGGAATTCCAACAATGTCACTTAGATCACATGGGTGGAGAGAGAGATGAGTGGGGACAGACAAGAATTCTGGCTTTTAGTCCACTACAAATAGCCAGAAGCAAACTAATGATCCATATTCTCATTACTCAAAATAATCATACTTGATGTTTTGGTATATTTGTCTCGTCTGTTTTCCATGTATGTTTTACCCTGATTACAGGCAAATGTTAAACCAAGCAAAGTACTAGATCTTACAAGCTACAATAAGGACATGAATACATTTTTGTCAGCTTCATCAGCAGAAGCAACCACTTCACTGATACATAACTATAGTCCTTGCAGGTAGATGTCCAGGAGGGCATGTTAGGAACACCTGCCCAGGCTTTCTACAGCTGTCATTCTACAGTGTTAGGGCTGTCTAACAGGGCTTTCTGCAATGAGCTGTTCTGTTCACTGTGGTAGCTATTAGTCACATATGACTATTGAGCACTTACAGTGTTATTAATGCAGCGAGGGCAAGGCAAGATGGCAGTAGAATGAAGACATTGGACTTACACACTCAACATTCTCCGCATACTTGCAGCTAGACTGCAGCAGAACAAAGTCAATTGTTACTGAAGGAAAAACAGACTACAGCACATGCCCGGAGTACAATCCAGAGGAGGGAGGACCATAGCAAGCAATGGAATGGGCAAAGCAGGTAGCCCACCTGGTCAGGTGAGGTGAGACCCAGAGCTTGGCAGGCCCTGCATGCAGCAAAGTAGAACTGTCAAGGCCCTTACACAGTAACCCTGGGCAGACTTCGGCAAGCCCAGAGCCCCAGAATGGGACCTGGAAGCAGATCCACCACAGTAAACCCCTGAGAACTCAACATATCAAGTCTCTTCTCTGATCACAATGGTATTAAATTTGAAATAAATTACAAAAAGAAAGCAGGAAAAAATGTCTAATATGTAGAGATTGAATAACACACTACCGAGTAAGGAAATCAAAAAAGAAATTAAAAAATACTTGGAGACAAATGAAATAAAGACACGACTTACCAAAACCAATGGGACACAGCAAAAGAAATACTACAGGGTAAGTATACAGCACTTCAGACCCAGATCAAGAAAAACAAAGAACTCAGATAAATAATCTAACAAGAACAAATGAAATCAAAAGCCAGTAGAAGGAAATAATAAAAATTAAAGTGTAAATAAATGAAATAGAAGTCAAAAAGACAGTTCAAAAGACCGATGAAACAAAAAACTGGTTCATTAAAAACATAGACAGACCTCTAACTACACTCACTAAGAAAATAAGGGAGAAAACACTAATAAATGGAATCAGAAGTGAAAGATAAGTTACTACAGACACCTCAGAAAAACAGAAGATATTAAAAGACTACTATATATGTGTTTATACCAACAAAATCTGGAAGAAATGGACAAATTCTTAGAAGCATATAACCTTCTAAGACTGAATCAGAAAGAAATAAAAACCTAAACAAACCAATTACAAGCAATAAATTGAAATTACAATCAAAATTGTAAAAAAAAAATAAATAAAAAGCCTAGGACCAGATGTTTTTACTAGTGAGTTTTACCAAGCTTTCAAAGAGGAACTAATACTATCTTTCTCAAACTCTTCCCAAAAATTGAGGAATAGAGAATGCTCCCAAATATTACTCTGACACCAAAAGCAGACAGAACACTAGAACACTACAAAAACAGAAAATTACAGACCAATATCCCTGATGAACACAGATACAAAAATCCCCAACAAAATCTTGGCAGATCAAATTCAACCATATATTAAAAGAATCTTAGATCATGACCAAGTGGTATTAGTTCCAGAGATCAAGGATGGTTCAAAATATACAAATCAATCAATGTAATTCACCATATCAATAAGAGGAAAGACAAAAATCATCTGATCATATGCAGATAATGCATTTGACAAGATTTAGTATGTCCATTTATGATTAAAACTCTTAGTAAAATGGGAACAGAAGAAACATACCTCAACATAAAAGGCCATATGTGGCAAACCCATAACTAACTTCATACTCAATGGTGAAAAACTGAAAGCTTTTTGTCTGTATCATGCGCACAACAAAGAAGGCCACTACTGTTCAACACAGGCAAAGCGCTCCATGACATTAGCTTCGGCGATGACTTTGGGGACTTGACTCCAGCGGCAAGGAAAACAAAAGCAAAACAAACAAATGGGATTACAATCAAACTAAAAAGCTTTGTACAGCAAAAGAAACTATCATTAAAATAAAAAGGCAGCCAACTAAATGGGAGAAAATGTTTGCTTGTCATCCCTGACTAGGCACTAAAATCCCAGGTCTACAAAAAGTCATATGACTCAACAAAAAGAAAAAAAAAGAACCCAATTTTTTTAAAAGAGAGAGGGGCAGAAGAGCTAAATAGCTACTTCTTCGAAGAAGACATACAGGTAGCCAACAGTACATGAAAAAAATGATTAACATCACTTATTGTCAGGGAAAGCAAATCAAAATCACAATGAGATCCCATCATATGGGCCATCAGAATGGCCCATATAAAAAATAAAATAAACAGAAACAACAAATGTTAGGGAGGATGTGGAGAATAAGGAACTCTCATACACTGTTCATAGGGATACAGATACGTCAGCCCGTGTGGAAAACAGTATGGAGATTTCTCTAAATATTAAAATTAGATATACCATATGATCTAGCAATCCACTCCTAAGTAGTACCCAAAAGAATACAAAATCATTCATTCAAAGGGATATATGTACTCCTAAGTTCACTGCAGCACTATTTATAATAGCCAAGTTTTGAAACAATCTAAATGCCCATTGGCAGAGCAGTGGATAAAGAAGATACATATATATATATATACACACAATGGAATACTTAGCTAAAAAAATAAAAGACGAACTCTTGCCCTTGCAACATGGATGGGACTGGAGGGGATTATACTAAGTGAAATAAGTCAGAAGTAGAAAACAGGACCTCCCTGATGGTGCAAGGGGTTAAATCTCAGCCTATGAAGCTATCTGCAGCAATTGCAGCACAAGTTGGGTCCCTGGCCAAGAAGATTCCCACATGGCACAGCAGACCTCTCCTGGCTCGCCCACTGCTCCCCTCAGCAGTGTATTTCAATCTGCCTGTTCCGCTCCCCGCTCAGTCTCTGGTAAATCCTCTCACCCTGACCCACCCCCTCCACCTCTGGCCTGCACCCCAGCTCTTGTATGCATAAATAAATAAATCTTTAAAAAAAAAGAAGTAAAAAGATAGACCATGTGATTTCACTTATACATGGAATACAGACGGAAAAAAGAAAGGAACTGACAAAACTAAACCAAAACAAACTCTAGAAATATGACTGCAGAATTAAGGCTGCTAGGAAAGGAAGGAAGGAGTGGGATAAAGGAGGGTGGGGGCCCAATGCCTAGGGCAAAGGACTATGGGTACTTTGATATTTGGTGTATGGTAACATACATTTGAGAAGGTGTGACCCTATTCCCCTAAATCATGTACAGTGTGGTAAACCAATGTTACCTCAATAAATAAAGAAAAAGAAATTTAGATAGTGCAATTGAGTAACTTAATTTTTTTAATTTTAAATGACTTAAAATATTTAACAGTTTTACTGACATACCACAATATTCAGCCTTCCTTTAAAATGCATTCAGTGGCATTTAGTATAATCACAGTTTTATAATTGTCACCACTACCTAATTTTAGAATATTTTCATCACTCAACAAAAAGAAATTCTGTACATATGATCATGGTCCTTTATCCCCTCCCACATTCCTTAGCAATTTCTAATCTTTTGTGTCTGGATTTGTCTATCTAGACATTTAACATAAATAGCATCACACAATTTGTGATCTTCTGTAACTGACTTCTTTCATTTAGCAAAATGTTTTTAGGAGTCATCAAAGTAGCATGTATCAGTACTTTATTCATTTTAATTGCTGGTATGGATATATCACCGTGCTTATCCATCATCAGTTGGTGGAAATTTTTAAGTTATTGTTGCCTAACTAAGAACACAAATATTTAATCCTATGTTTTCCCCCAAGAGTTTTTAGTTTTAAGTTGTAAATTTTTGTAAATGGTCTAAGGGAGGAGTGTGACTCATTCCTGTACATGTGGATGCCCAGTCATTTTAAAACCATTTGTTTAAAGACTATTCTTTTCCCCCCATTGAATTGTCATGGCCCCTTTGTCAAAAATCATTTTACTGTAAATCTGAGGATTTATTTCAGTTCCAATAAATCTGAGGATTTATTTCTGGACTCAATTCTATTCCACTGATTTATATGTCTATTCTTATGAAAATACCACATGGTCTTCACTACAATAAGTTTATAGCGCAATTTAAAATCAGCAAATGTGAGTCTTCCAACTTTGTTCTTTTTCCAGACAGTTCTGGCCATTCTAGGTTCACTATACTTCCAACTAAATTTTCAGATCAATTTCTACCAAAAATTTTGATGCAGATTATGTTCAATTTATAGACCAATTTAGGACTGCCCTTTGAACAATTTGAAATGCTCTAATCCATGAACATGGAATGTGTCTGCCTGTGTATTTGGATCGTTTTTAATTTCTTTCAATAATTCTTTGTGGTTCTACTGTATAAATTTATTCCTATATTTTGTTACTTTCTGCTTGTGTAAATAGAATTATTTTCTTGATTTCATTTTCAGATTGCTCACAGTTAGTGTATAGAAATTGAATCAATTTTACTGTAGTATCCTGCATCCTAGAATCTTGGTAAACTGGTTTTTAGTTCCAATAGTTTTTTTTTAATTTTTTGAAATTTTCTACATACAAAATCATGTAACCTGTAAGCACAGATAGTTTTACTTCTTCCTTTACAAACAACATTTTCTCTTATTTCTTTTTCTTGCCAAACTGTCCTAATATGAGTGATGAGAGCAGACATCTTTGTCTTGTCACTGATCTTAAAGAAAAAGCATTCAGTCTTTTACCATTAGGTATGATACTGTATATTGATGTGCTCTCCTCTATCCATGGATTAAATGGTGACTAAACCTTCAAAAGATGTCTCTCTTCCCTAAAATTCTGTCCTCAGCTCTCTGACAGCCTCCACACTCCCTTGGGCATCAGGTCAACACAGGAGACATCTAAGATTTGCTTTCATTGATACTTTCAACTTCCTGGTAGGGCATCTCTATGGGAGAAGCCCCATCTCAAAATTCACATTTCTCGAACTTACAACTCATTTGACCCTTAAATTTTCTCTCCTCCCAACTTCTCTATCCTGGTGACCCACCTCATCCTCCCTATCAGCTACACTCAAAATTCCTATCATCTTGGTCACATGCTTACCACCTCCAAGTGTCCCTATGGGCATACAATTCTGCCACTTCCCTCTGGTCAGCACTACTACCTCTTTGGAGCTTCATAACCCATAACCCATTCTTCCTGTAGGGAATCCTCATCATCGCACTGCCATTCAGACTGCCTCCTCATCATCATACTCTCAATGAAATCCTCCTCTCATAGTTTAGATGTATACGGGACTTGGTATATCTTCTTTGAGTCTCAAAAATCATGTGAGGAAGTAGTGGTCCAGAGAAGTTAATTGAATTACCTAAGGACACACAGCTGTTAATGGGTAGACTTGAGAATCTCTTTCAGATCTACCCATCTCCAGGTTGTTCCATCCTTCTTACCAAGCATTAAGTATTTCACTATCTACTGGAGGGAACAAAATTAACTAAGCCACACTCCTAACCTCCTGGAGACACAACATTAATGGGAACCAAGACATAAATAGAAAAAAAAATTATTTTTTAAAAATATTTAGTGTTTAGCAACAGGAGCAGCAAAGTAGGCATAACAGTGTTATTTGCTATAACACAGATATCAACGCCGGTCCCAAGAGTTGCATCCAGGAGCTATTCCAAACAGGACTGGAAAAACAAGAGCAGGGGAACCAAACCAAAAGGGCATAAAAGGGGAAGGAGCCTGAAGCAATAGAAGGAAAGTCTAGGTAGGGAGTTGGGGTGGGGGATATTCATACTGGGGAAGGCTTGAGCTTAATTTTGCAATGGTTATGTTTTCATTTGTTTAGAAACTTCACCTATAGAAGTTCATAGATGGACCTAAGGTTGACTAAGATCTGCATTGAAGTCTAGGTTTTCCCACTAATAAGCAACTCTTTGTGATAAGCCATATATATATATATATATATATATATATATATATATATATATTCCACATATATTAACTCATTTAATTTTCACAATACTATAAAGTCAGTATCTTTACTCACATTTTGCAGATGAGAAAACAAAGACACAATGATGTTAGAGATTTTTCTCAAGATCCCAAATAAGTAACGGGTGCCGGAAGGCACACCTCAGATACGCATGCCTGTCTCCCTGGTCCTCTCCTCCCACTCTGCCTGCTCTTTCATGGAAGGAAGCTCCCTGCTCCCAGGTCTTGCCGGGTGGAAGGAATGCTAATTCCCCTAACAGGAGCGCTCTGTACTCTGAAGGGCCATTTACACTCTGCTCAATATGACTGATGAAGCATAAACTAATTAATTCCTAGAGTGAGAGCATCCCTATCAGGTTTTTCCCAAATAGTAATGAATCAGCCAAAACCTTAACATCTGCTTACTCAATCTATCCACTGCTAGTCACATGCTATTACTGTCAGCTGCACTGTTGCCCCAGTGCCAGGCAGTCTGTATTCCCAGCCCCTAGGGTATCATTTGCCTGTGTAGTCAGAGGATCTCAGGTCTATGAGAGGAAAAGGATTTTATTATGGGAACGGGGTGCAGCTTGTTGGAGGGGAGGTTATAAGCAGTGGAAGAATGTCCTGTTTCCAGGTCCTGAATATTCCAGAATATTCAGAACTGCAGAGATCTTTCAGTCAAATGGTCCTCCAGTCTCTTTTAACATACCTCTGATGACAATGAGCTTATGAGCTCACAAAAGCAACACATTACACTGTTTTGCACATCTAGAATTTCTCAGTCAGTATCCAATTAATTCATTAATTACATCCAAAATTTAAGCAGCTTGAATGAATGTGCTGATTCATGGGATATAATAATATCAAAAGGGCAGGAAAAGACAACACAGAAGTGTTAAAAAAAAAAAAAAGCAAACCATCCCATTCTACAAAGCCACAAATTTGACATTAAGCTTTCTTGTGGCCAAAAAGAAGAGGAAACCATGATTAGTTACAAATTCACAACATCCATGAGCGATTAGGATGGATGGGTGGGTGGGTGGATGGGTGGATGGATGGATGAGTAGGGAGAGAGACAGACAGACAGAAAGACAGGTAGAAATGTCTCACAAATGGTTGTTAAACAACTGTTATGGAAGCCTGTTTGTCCTGAAAGTATTTGCTCATATTAAACCAAAATCTTATTTCCCTCTAATTTCCACACATCATTTAACCCAGGAGACATTTTAAAAAGCTCCAATGACTTCTTCATTCCACAGACTTCTAATGTGTTCCTGTGATGAACAAGATATTGGACAATGTCCTCCGTAGTGTTCATGTACCCCAACTTCTACCATTTATCACCTGTGTGAACTAAAGCAAGTCCCTTAATTGATGAGCTTCAGTTTCCTCATAACGTAGAAATAAATCACCCTAAAACACCTACTTTTAAAAAGCGGGGAGATGCAAAATATATATGAGCCCCACTCTCCTCCCTAAGGATTTAGTACCAATCTACCCTTCCCATCTTGTCAGTCATGCTCTTTTACAGCTCCCTGCTCAAGTTGAATATAACTTCCTGGTGTATCCAAATTTCAGCTTCTGTCTTCCTTTGCTCGAGTTGTACCTTCCACCTGGAAAGACTTCCTTTCTATTCTTACCCCATCTCTAATCTCTAAATCCTACCCACCCTTCCCAGTCCAGTTCCTACAGGAAGTCTACCATATAGCATATAGCAGTATAGCTACCAATTATATCTATCTTCCCCAAATCCTCTAACTTCTATCCATATGTCCTTCAAGACCAGTGTATCTGGAACCAGGCTGAGTCCAAAGTCCAGTAAAGGTAGTGCCCCCTGGAGGGGGTTTTCTGATGAGATGAATAGCCCCAGGGAAAAATGCTAGGTATGCAGTTTGAGGTGGAGAGTCTGATGAGAAATAAAAGGGACTGAAGGAAAAGAAGAAGCAGTCGCCATGATGCAGGAAAAGAAGAAACTTTTTTGAATCTTCAGTGACTTTGGGGCCAGCAACTTTGGAGGCTTTGCAAGTAGCCGAGCGACAGAAACTGCTCCCAGTTTTATCTTTACTGTAGCCGAAGGAAGAAGGCAGAGGCCCGAAGCGGGTGCCTTCCTAAAATGCGTGAGCGCAGTCTGTTGGGCCGGCTGGCCACTGTTGTTGCTGTTTGCAGTTTTGTTGGCCTGGTGTCGTGCTGGGGAACCATGGCAGTTTTGGGAGCATCTCCAGTTGTGTTCTGTGTAGTCCTCATAAGTTGGTACCTGGCCTACACTCTGGCTGTTGCGTGTCTGCAGA
This sequence comes from Scalopus aquaticus, assembly GCA_004024925.1. Lineage (NCBI taxonomy): Eukaryota > Metazoa > Chordata > Mammalia > Eulipotyphla > Talpidae > Scalopus > Scalopus aquaticus. Next base: position 40,898 of record PVIJ01007500.1, read on the forward strand.
AGAAGAAAGATGCCGTTTTGCAAATGTGGCCTATTGTTTGGAAGAGGAGCTCCACATCAGCAGTGGTGGGAAGACGCCACCTTTGTTACTTTTCTGGGATTTAAAGGACTGGACATTGCTTTAAGTAAGGTAAAAAGCTATATGTTGACTTTAGTAATTCTTTGCTTTTTCCTGTTTGTGAAATAAATCCCATTGTTATTGTTCCCTAAGCCTGAGTAGTCTTGCAATTGGGCGTGCAGGTGCAGAACCGAGATAGTGACCGGTAAGCAATTTGGGCACTGCCTTTGTCCAATATTGAAGCCCCATTTGCATGGTATCCTATCCACTCAGAAATTTCTTTCTGTTGTTTCTCAGGAAATTTAAATGTTTTTCCAAGTCTCAGCTCCCAAGAAAAGTCAGTTGAGAAACAAAGGAAGAAATAGCCTAATTCTCCTGTGAGAATTAAACTTACCAATATAGAGACATTATTGATTCTAAAGAACCCACTGACATCAAGTCAAAACCAAGACTAGAAAACACTGACAAACACCAAGTTGAAGGTTAGGATTGATATGAGTCAGTCTTGCTCATAGCTGTTGTGTCACTGGTCTGTGATTAATGCCTTTTTTGCTGCTAACAGTGAGTTACTCTTACAAATAAAATAAATATTAGTAAGTTTATATGCATAGTATGTTTTAAATAAATCCTATGTGTGTTGTTCCAAGAAACAGCAAGTTTTGGAAGACAAGGAATTTTATAGTACTATCAACCTTCCTAGGAGAGCTTTAAAGTACTCCTAGAAAAAACATCTGGCCTAGAAGCCTTTACACTGCAAGTTAACATTCAAGGCAGAAGGAAGGATAAGGAGCTTCAATGAAAAGCAAAAACTAAAAGAATTTATCAACACCAAGCAACACATGAAAGAAGCGCTAATGGGGTTATTATAAAGCAACAGAGTAACAAATATAGACTTAACAGACACCTAAATTATATAACAGAGCACAATGTGGCCCATCAAAATGAGACTGAGACCAGACCATCCTAGGAGTCAAGGAAATAGTCCATCATATACTAACCTCAGCAGAATCTTCAAACAAAAATCAATAAAAGTAACACATAGACAGTGAAATGGAATAGAAACATAAAAGGAAGATATCAAAAAATAAGAATACACAGATGAAACAAGTAAACAACAATAATAGCAAAAGGGCAAGAAGCACTTATGTCTCAATAACCATCTTAAAAGTGATCTGATTCAACACTAAAAAAGTATAGAGTGGCTGAAATTAATTTCAAAACAAGTTAAACCTTCTACTGTTTAAGGAAACCCATCTTACCAACAAAGATAAGCACAGACTTAGAGTCAAAGGTTAGAAGACAATACTACAAGCTGATGAAAATTTTAAAAATGTCAGAAATAGCTATACTTACATCAGATAAAACAGACTCCCAATTTAAAAAGTTACTAAGAGATAAAGGTAGACATTAAACTATGATTAAGGGTCTAATATAAAAAGAAGAAACAACACTCATAAATACATATCACAAAATGATGGAGCACTGAGATACATAAGAATTGCTAACAGAACTAAAGAGAAATATTGACAACAGCACAATAATAATAGGAGACTTAATAACCCACTTACAACTATTGACACATAAACAAGATGGAGAATAACTAAGGAAACAATAGCCCTAACTGAAGAGCTAGACCAAATAGGTTTAACAGATATCTACAGAACACTCCACCCCCAAGAATGCTGCATACAGAATTTTTTTCAATTGCATATTGAACATTTGCAAGGATAGACCATATGTTGGGACACAAGTCAATATTCAATAAAACTACAAAGATTGAAATCATTCCAGGTACTCTTTTTCACCATAATGCCATAAAGTTAGAAATCAACTATAAAAATAAACCAGGAAAAGCTGTAAATATATGGAGACTAAATGATATGCTTAATAGCTATTAAATAAAAGAGGAAATTTTAAAAGAAATTTTAAAAAATACCTTCAGACTAATGAAAATGAGAACACAAACTACCAGAATCTAGAGAATAGAGCAGAAGAGGGAAGATAATTGCAATGCAGGCCCACATTAAGAAGAAAGAAAAATACCAAATAAATAACTTAATATGACACCTAGAGCATCTTGAAAAAGGGGAACAAACAAAATCCAAAGTCAATAAAGGAAGGAAATAGTAAAAATAAAAGTGAAAACAAACAAAATAGAGATCAAAGAACTATACAAAGGATCAATGAAACTAAGAGTTGGTTCATTGAGAAGATAAACAAAACAGACAAACTGCTAACTGGGTTAACAAAGAAGAGAGAAAACATTAACAGTCATAAATTAAATAGTAGAAATTACCACAGATAGTATAGAATTGACAGGTATAATTCAATAACTTATGAATTACAGATTAAAAATTTAATAAATTCAGTAACCTTGAAGAAATGGACAAAAGTTTTAATCAATAGAGTACCATGACTAAGCCTGGAAGAAAGAGAAGAGTTGAATAAACCAATCACAAGCATGGAAAGTTAAACAACAATTTTAAAAGTCTTTCCAAAACCAAAAATCCAGGGCCAGACGAATTACAAATGAATTCTGCCAAACATTTAAATAACTTATGCCCATCTTGCTCAAATTGTTTCTAAGAATCTAAGAGGGAGAATTCCACAATACATATTATGATGCCAACATTACCTTAATACTGAAACCAGATAAAACAATCATATATTAGAATAAAGGTCATATATTATAAACTAACAACCAAGAAAGAAAATTATAAACCAATATCTCTGATGAACATTGATGTAAAACTTTTCAACAAAGTACTAGCAAATAGAGGGCCTCCCTGGTGATGCAACGGGTTAAGCGCAGCACTATGAAGCTATCCAGAGCCACTGTAGCACAAGTTCGATCCCCAGCCAAGCAGATTCCCACATGGCAGCAGCAGACCTCTCCTGCCTCACCTGCTGCTCCCCTCAGCAGTGTACTTCAGTCAATCTGCCTGTTCTGCCCCCCACTCTGTCTCTGGTGAATTCTCTCACCACCCTACACCTCTGGCCTACACCCCAGCTTGTATGCATAAATAAATAAATATTTTTTAAAAAGTACTAGCAAATAGAATTCAACAATATATCTTAAGGATTATACATCATAAACAGCACAAGGCTTTATCTCAGGGGTGCAAGAATTGTTTAAGTAATTCAATAGTGGTAACATATTCTATCAATCAGTAATGATAAAAGTCATGATAATATCAGTAGATGTAATTTTTTTTAATATTTTTATTGTTATTTATTTCTTTTACATTTTGACTCTTAGTTGAGCCCTTCATGAGGAAACCAGCAGGCCCACAGTTCTCACTCATAGGAAAGTAGAATAGGAATTGGTGGCTGATGGGTTTTTTGTTGTTGTTTTTTGTTTTTTGTTTTTAATTGTTATTTTTATTTATGTCTTTTACATTACTGTATATTCCCCATAGGTTTCCCACCACCAATTCACCCCTGAACCATCACCACAGTCTCCTGTGCTCTCCTCTCCCCAGTTCTGAGCCCCAATCCTCCCCCCTCTCTCACTGATTGTCGCTCTTGCATTTGGTTCCCCTATATTCCTGTTATAAGTGAGACCATTTGATATTTTTCATTTTCCTTTTGGGCTTATTTCTCTGAGCATGATCCCTTCTAGTTCCATCCATGTTGCTGCGAATTGCATGTGCTTATCTTTTTTGAATGCTGAATAGTATTCCATTGTGTATATATACCACATTTTCTTGATCCAGTCATCTATTTTGGGGCATCTGGGTTGTTTCCATACCTTCCCTACTGTAAATAGTGCTGCAATTTGCTGGCCATGCTACTTGTTCTCCTACATGTCAACTATCTGCACAGTGGGCCAAGTCAGATATTGGATATGAAATGCAATGCAAGTAGCTGAAATATAGCTCAAAATAGCTTCAGCAAAAAGATAAATAAATGTATTATCACCAGTGAAGTCCAGCGTAGACCTGGTTTTGGGCAAAATTAATTGTAAGAGCTCCTTTCTTCAGATCTATCTATTTCTTTTTTTAAAAGATTTATTTATTTATGTAGACAAGTCGGGGTGCGTTGTCAAAACTCTTCAAACAAAACTCTAAAGATTTACTACACATTTCACTCTATATAAACTACTTCTTAATTTTTTGCACCCCAGTTCTTGTATACATAAATAAATCTTCCAAAAAAAAAGAGAAAGAGAGTTTCTCTTTTATAAGTTCTACATGAGAGGCTATCTCTCATTGCACAGATGTGGTCACATGTCCTTCATTGAACTAACCTCTGGCCAGAAGGAGATAATCTGTTTGACTTGAGTTATTTGCCTATTCCTGGATTTAGACACGGAGTCAGCACTCCTGAACCACATGGCAGGGCATTTCATCGAAGTGAAAATGATGGCGTTTTTTACATTCAAGGGGTTGTGAGAAAGACAAGTTGGAGAAAGGGAAGGGAAGCTGGAAAACAATGTGTCTGACATTTCTCCCTCTAACTGCAATCTCACCTTGAAGAGCTACATCAGATAGGAAAGACAAGCGCATCCCAAGAACTAACATCTCACTTCCCATATTTAGTAGTGGGAGTCTGTAAGCCTCTAGGAAAAGTGAATATGACAGAGGGTAATGCACAGCAGGAGCACAAGAAATGGCCAGAGGAATGAGTCTGAGACTCCCCTGAGTCCCTATCATGGAGGGGTTACAAATTGGGTACAGAAAGATATTGAGAGAACAGAGATTGGGAATGAAGAGAAATAAGCCACCATGAGCGGGAGGAAATCTGACCTGAAGATAAAACCACAGACTCTACCAGCACATCATCCAGATGACGAGAAGAGACATTAGGAGCCACCAGCCAGGGGCCAGAACAGACTAGCTCCAGGATCTGGAAAATACCATGCAGATCCTAGACCCCACCCCCAACTCAAATACCCAGGTACCATCTTGGAAAAAAGAGCAGGAAGGAGTGAAACTCTAAAAGAATGAGCATTTACTTACAGAGGTTTTCAGCAATCCCAAAGGGCTTATTTAAGACCTCTCTGATAAGAAGGTAAAAATGACGAGTGGGAATATTTTAACGGGTAGGAGACTGAATAGACTGGTAGAGATCATCAAAAGTCATGTTAGGTTTCTCTATTCCCTGTATGAAAGGGGCTCATCAGGAAGATCACCTGAACTAAAAGAGCTATACTCTAGCATATTAAAGTGAGAAAATCTGCAGGATCTACCACACAGATCTCATTTAATTTCAATGTCAGAAAAGCAAAGTCACATTTACAGGGTCACCATAGACAGTAATATACAAGGCTGAAACCTGAAAGCCTGTCATGCACCAAATTATTTCCTCTGCCTTGTTACCCTCCCTGCTAGGCGAATTACATTGTCTATCCTGTTATACCTGGAATCTTCCTTCATCACCTCCCCAGTGCTTACCATGTCTTTGTCTTGAGGGATGTTTCTGTCCCTTCTTGTTTTCCAGTTGCTAAGGAGATAATGGCTGCATAGGCAGAGAGCCCCAGCACTACAGCTCAGGGGGAGCCCCAGAAACTCCAGACTCCAGGCTTACTGTTCCTCCTCAAAAGCATGCCAGACCTTTCTCCAAATGGTCCCCCATGGCCTGAGGGAACAAAGCCAAATGCCTCAGCCTGACGGTCTAAACAACGTCCCATCTGTCTCCAACCTGCCTCTCTTCTCACCCCCACTGTTCTTATACACTCTTGTTGCCAATCAGACCTGCCTACTCACGGTCCCCAAACTCTCATCTCTGCACCTTCACTTGCCACTTCCTTGTTTCCATCTCATCCTCCCATTCTGTAGGCCCTTCTCAACATCCATCTCCCCTGACAATGGCTTCCATCTCCTCTAACTCTTCCAAAACTCATTTATTGGGAAATCATTTCTGGGTGAAAAGGGTTTTGAAAAACAGAACTGGATTCAAATCTTGTCTATCAGTTGCTTGATATTGGTCAAGTCACTTTATCTCGAAGCCTCAGTTTGACTCATCTGCAAAACTGGAAAGGAATTGCTTATTTTAGAGTTGTCCTGGGAATTAAATGAGATAATAAATGTCAAGTACATGGCAGAACCTGACACATGGTAGGTGTCCAGAATGTTGATTCCCTTTTGCTACATCCTGAAGATCTTTCCAATTTTGCCCTCTTACCCACAAAGGGGTAATTCGCAGCATTAACATATTGTTCCTTGTCTACTCCCAAAAGGCCATTTTATCAACATAGTATGTCACAATAAAGCAAACATGGTTTTTAAAAGTATGCTTGGAGTCAGACTAATCTGAGTTTGAAGTTTGGCTAGCTTCTGAGCTGTGTGCCACTAGACATGTTACTTGACCTCTCTGAATGTCATATTTTTTGATATGTAAAATGAAAATAGTAACAGTAACTATTTCAAAACGTTGTTCTGAGGGTTAAATCCATAAGTAGCTGGTTTAAGTCCAAACATAATGACAGCTTCATTTCTTTCTAAGCCCTACTTTCATCTAAGACCTGATGGATCTCAATTTCCCATTTTGTAATGACATTACAGGAAGAACCCCTAGCCTCCTTTCACTTTAAATATCTAAATGGAAAGTCCAGTCTGATTTAAAATCTCAATGGCAGACCTAATTTAGCACTCACATCCTCCCCTTCCTTCCATACTAGTCAGGCATCAGTCTGAGAGTCTTGCCATGAGAGAGGGTACATGCTCTGTTCTTTCACTTACATTCCTGTCCTGCAACTATCCTCTTGGGGAGTTTTTGGACCTGGAAAGAAAGAATAGAACAAAAAGGATCTCGAGAGACATTAGTGCTATTCAATAAATGTTCCCAGCTCTAACCTCATACAGGTACATGGTAGGATTATACTTTCCTGTCCCCTTGAAGTTAGGTGAAACCATGTGACTTGCTTTGTTAAAGAACATGTAGGCATAGATCCCACGTGAATTGGTAGAGACAGACATATAGACATATAGAATGAGCAAGGAATACATTCACATTGTCATAAAACTCTAAGATTTGAGGGCTATTTGTTACTTAGCATAACCTAGCTAGGTAATCAATACAGATGACTAACAGCTCTTCCATGTCCCTCTTCACTATCTCTATGTGCTAAGACCCAAACCAATCTTGGAATGCATGCATGAGTTCTTCAGGAGACTCTACAGGAAGAAGGGCTCCCCATGACACAACTCCAAGAGCTGCTCCAACCTGATCGTCTCTGATTCCCTTCAGGTATCACCCTTGGTGGCCCATCCCAAAGCTTCTTCCTGCTAAGATGCCTTCCCCTGCTGCCAACCTCTTACATAGTTTCATGCAGAATAGCCCAAGTCCGGCTCTCTTCCAAGATGTCCCTCCAACTCATGGTCAAATCGTGCAATTTTGCCATGCCAAACTGCTGTGCCCTCTCACCAACTGAACGTCTCTCTGTATCAGTTTTCCAGTGCTGCCATAACAAATTACTGTGGTGGCTTAAAACAACACAAATGTATTATCTCACAGTTCTATAGGTCAGATGTCCAGCATAGATCTCAATGCACCAAAATCAAGCTGTCAACTAAGCTGTGTTCCTTCCTGGACGCGCTAGGGGAGAATCTGCTCCCTTCCTTCATCTTCAAAGCCAGCAATGGCAAATCCAGTCCCTACCACAACCATAATTTTTCAAGCCCCTTCTTCCAGCCATCCCAGTCATTCTATCTCTGTCAGATGGCAGCCAGGAAATGGTGTTCACTTTCAAGGACCCATTTGATTAAATGAGGTCCAACTGGATATTACAATCAATATATATTTTTTGAAAATTTAAGTATCCTTCAAAATAATTAAATATTTCTGTTTTCAATAGATATATAATGTAAGTCACATTTTTTTAAAGATTGTTTTTGAGGCTTGTTTTTTTTTAAGGTTTTATTTATTTATTTTTGCATAGAAGAACTGGGGTGCAGGCCAGAGGTGGAGGGGGGGGTGAGAGGATTGGCCAGAGACAGAGTGGGGAGCAGAACAGGCGGATCTACTGAAATATACTAAGGGGAGCAGAGGGAAGGTCAGGAGAAGTCTGCTGCACTACATGTGGATTGGCCAGGGAATGAACTCAGGCTTTCATAGTGATAGTGCTGAGATTTAACCCCTAGGCCACCAGGGAGGCCCTAAGACACATTTAATTTTTAATTTCTTAGTAATCACACTAAAATAAGGAGAAATAAACAGGTGAAATTAATTTTATATTTCATTTATGTATTCAATATTATATTTCACTGATCTCAATATATTCCAAATATTACTTCAACATGTAAGCAATGCAAAATGATTATTAATGATATACTTTACAACATTTATTGTACTAAATCTTTGCAATTCGGTATGCATTTAACACTTAGAGCACATCTCACTGTGGATCAATCACATTTCAAATACTCAGTAGCCAACCGAAGTTGATGGCTACCATACAGAACAGCACCACATCTAGACTTCCATTAATATAGGCTGGACCACTGTGGGCCAGGTGCAGCTGCAGTGGAAGAACCTATTCAGCAGCTTCTGGAGGGTTATCTGTGCCTCTTAAATTTTGGTATTCTTTATAATACAGGTGTTTTCTCTCTTATCCTATCTTCTCTTCATGATGGTTCATTCCCAGGCAATAGAAAATCACTCTTAAACATGTAATGTGTTTAGCTCAGTGCTTAGTTCATACTCTGAATTAATATGTATGTATTTTTTATCCCATGTAATGCCAAATACAGGGGCAGACACACAGTAGGTTCCCAAAAATAACTTATTAAATAAATTTGCTTTATTAACTCCCCAAGTAGAACTTTCCATCTAGTGATGCCGACACCAGGCCCAGCATCAAGCACAGAATATAATTCAGCGTGCACATCCCCCCACACACGAGGGTCTGGTCCTGAGTACTGACCACAGTAGGTAGTCAACAAGAATGTGCTTACACTCTACAAAGAAGCAGAAGGGAGAATTAGTCTAGAATGAAAAATAGACCCCTTGGCTCAAAGTACAAAAACATAGCCCACTGAGGCCTGAAAAAGTCAATGAAGATATGGATGTCAAAGTTAAAATAAGAGGCATAAAAAAGCCACTTAAAACAACCCCTTTGTTGTACAGCTAGGGAATCTGAGTAGTGGAAACAGGAAGGGACATACAGAATGAGAAAAGGCAACCCAAAGTTCCCTGGCACAGAACCTAGGGCTCAGTTCTAAAACAGACTCAGAAATGTTCCTGTGGCTTTTAGTACAGAGGAAAAGCAACGCTTTGACTTGGAGGGCAGAGGGCTTGTGAGAAGTGTGTCTGAAAGTTCTCATCCTGACTGCCTCCAATTTCCCGCATGGTCTTGAGAAAGCCCCTTCCCTCTAAGGTCCCCATTAGTTTCTAGAAAATAAGGGGAAGAATCCAAGCAAATAAAATTCTATCAAATTTCATAACATCATATAGACCACCCAGCCCAGATGGGAAATCTCAGGTACAGAGATGAAAAGGAATTTATGTAAGGTCACCCAGCATATTGGGTTATACAAATGTTTTTCCCTATGCCTGGACACATCTCCCCAGGTAACAGTATCACTGCCTCTCTACATCTGCATTTCCAGGCAGGGGAAACCACCATATCTTGGGAAGGCAGAAGGGGAGCAGAGACATCTGGAGAATGGGTGGGCAGCCAGTTGACTTTACTAAGCAGGGCTTTGATACGCAGGGAAAAAATGAGAGTTCAAGGGATAGGCAGGGGTGCAAGCTGGCAACCAACAATCACGTCTAGAGAAAAATGCAAATGAAGTGCAGCCAAGGAGAAAAAATGCTGAGACCTGAGGCTGGTTCCACAGCGCGCGCGCACACACACACACACACACAGAGGCTCAGCCTCGCATCCCACATCATTCAATTCCCTTGCGTGTTCTAAACCTAGATGATCAGATAATAAGAGGTTGAGTGGTATGCATAACATCAAGTTGATTAAATTTGTTTACTGATAATTCTTTCAGGTTCCCATGAATATTGTGTAATTTCCTTGCTGTATTTCAAACAGATTTGGGCTAATGCATTATTGACAGCACCCTTGCAGACCATCTCGACAATGTCATTCAGGATAATTATTTCACAACAGATTTCCAGAGCCCCTGGTTCCTGTTGGGATTCACTTGGGCATAAATTACAGAGCCGAATATTTAATCAGTGTCCCCATTAGAACCCCGTGGCTTATTTTTAGGAATTGAGGAGGGAGAGCGTGTGGGGGAGAGAGTATTTGTATTATTACAGCATGAATACATTTCTTCTGTTCTGGATGGATTTTTTTTTTCCCAAAGCTCAACCAAGCTGAAAAGCAGCCTGAAGCATCCTTGCCTTTTTTAGAAATAAACACAAGCATTAATCTTTTGACTGCATTAAATTAAATATTAATGTTAACGGATCACATAATGTGAAGTTAAAAAAACGATTAACATTTACACCACATTCTCTCTCCGTGGCTTTTCTGTTACGCAAATTAGTCCCTCTCTTAACTAGTAATACTCAAGCAATGGCGCCTCAGAAAGGTAGGACCAGTTGGCAGGAGCTGGGTGATTGGGCATTTCTTAAGAGAAGGAGAGGGGAACAGGAAGGTGTCAATGGGCAGCCGATGACCAGACCTGCTTGCCCGCTCAGGTAGTTCAACTGTAGCTGAGGTATGATGTAGCTGCTCCCTTGCAAAGAATAATCTCAAGGCTAATTAGCAGTAGCAAGGGGCACTGTACCGGGATCCGGCAGTGTTTACATTTCCGGCTATTTGTGTTGTTCAAGCTGCAGAATTAATCAAGCAGAAAGCCTGTGCTGGGCACCCACTCACAGCCGACCAGCAATGCCTCAGCTGCCAGCCTCCCACTGCAGGCCAACTGTGCCACCATCACACCCCCGAAAGCAATCACATTAGGCTGCCTGGAGCCTCCTAACTGCCTGATCCAGCCACCTTCCCCAGCCCTTCACAGACTAACGTCCCCTGTAACTTGAGGTTGACTACATCCCACATTTTAACAGGATGTGTCCCTCCGTTTTTGAGACTTCCTCTGGCCCCTCTTTTCACCTGAGACACTGTATCACCTGTTGTCTGACCAATCAGAGGTCACCAGGCTAGCTAAGTCCTCTCCAACCCTTTCTTCCCCCGCTTTCTCTGACTGGATTCCAGCTCTGGCAGCTCCCCCCACCTCCACCTATACCTCCCCCTTTGCCCAATTCAGAGCCATAAAGTGCCCTTAGGCCTGCTGAATCCCCTCGCTGTCCTTGTCCCGGCTCTCCCTGTAGTCCCGGGTTTCCCACCTTTCCACTGCCAGAGACCACACAGGTTAATTCAGCTCTTCCAATGGAGCCTCAGCCTTCAGCATCCAGTCTCCCTGCAGCCTGCTGGATAGAGAGGGCCTTCATAACAGCCCAACTGTGAGCCATGTCTCGCCTCTGGCCACTCCCTCCCATATACCCCTTTTTGGCCATATGAGACCCATCATCATAAATGATTTCTGTCTGCGGAGAAGAGAAATGAGAGCAGGAGACCTTGTAGCCCCCCCAAAATATTACTGTGCTACTATGATTTGCGACAGGGTGGGTGTGCCCAAGGAATCCAAATCCTGGCCCGCCTCTTTGAGGAAATTGACTATCTCATTCCGCCTGGGCTTCTTGCCTTGCAAGAAGAGATTCAGCCCACTGGGGTCTGTTAGGGACCTTCATGAGAAGGGGCACTGAGCTAGCCCTCCTTGAAGGAAACCTCCTTGAAGGATTTCAATAGGCAGAGAAAGGCATATAGTGTTCATTTTATTCATTTATCTGATTTGGCATTTGGCAATGAGAAAAGGGAAATGGGGTCTGGCCATGGCAGAAACTCTCAGAGACCCAGAGGTATCTTCCTCCTCCCCGCCAGGAGCTAGGCACCACCCCAATCAAATGTCCTAGGCAGCAGCTGCCTGCAAGTTGCCTTAACTCTCAGCTAGACAAGGCAAAGAAAGTTCTCTGTACCAAAAGAGGTAACACCCAATCCTTACCTAAGTAATTAACAAAGAACAACCTGTTTCCACCATTCACTGGACAGGATTCGAAGTAGTAAACTGAGTTCCCAGCCCAGCCCAGCCATTTACCAACAATGTGATCATAAACAAACCCTTGGAAGAAATGAACCTCCATTTCTTCATGTGCATCAAGAGGTTAATAATAAGCTACCCTCACACTAGAAGGGATCATGCTCAGCGAAATAAGCCAGAGAGAAAGAGAAAAATATCGAATGGTTTCACTTATAACAGGAATATAGGGGGAACCAAATAAGAGAGAGACACCCAGCGAGGGAGGGGGAGGATAAGGGCTCAAAGTGGGGGAGAAAAGAGCACAAGGGACTATGGTGATGGGTCACCAGTGAATCGGTGGTGGGTTACCCAAGGGGAATACACAATGTAAAAGATATAATTAATAATAAAAATAATAATAATAAGCCACCCTCACAGATAAGCAGAAAATCATGCAGGGAAAAGGGCACCCTGAAAGGGGAGTTCTGTCCAAGGGGTAATAGGGTGTCCCAGCAGAGCCTCCTGCCTCTCCATGGCACCCCTAGGGTCCTGGACTCTGATGGAAGCAGTGGGAGGGCCCATAGGAGCCCACAGTGAAGCCAGTTTCCCAACTGACTGCCGAGCTCAGCCCTGTCCTCCAGAGCTTCCCTCCTCAGCTCAGGCCACAGCGTAAGAGCCAGAACCCTCTGTGCCTCCACTTTGCTTCGCATGGTGAAGACAGAGGCCTGGGCCATTTGTGAGTAACCGGGAACTCTGCCAACACCTGCTGCCACACTTCCTCCTCTTTCATGCACCTCACCACCTCATGCATCTTCGAGTTGCAGCCTTGGCTACCAATACTCCAAGGACCAAAACATCAGAGGGTCAGATAGGACTTTGGTTCTTTATTGCAGTTGCATTTTCGTTTTTTGAGTAGCACATGCACATGCTTTAAACACTCAAACAGTCCCAAAGGGGATATTGTGACAAGAAAGTCTCATGATCATCCATCCAACCCCAGTCCCTATGGTGCCCTTTCTAAGAAGCATATACAGAAGCCAGAGACATCTTACCTATTTTCAAACATTTATATTTTTACACAAATTTTAGCATATTATAGTGTTCCCTACATTGGTGTTTTCATTTAATGTATCTGAGATTGACCCAAATCATTGCATACACATTTTCCTCATTCTTTTTGACAGTGCATAGTGCAGAGTATTTTATTGCATGAATGTCCCATAATTTACTTAACCAGTGTCCTAGTTGCAGATACATAGCTGTTTTCAGTCTAGTGCTTGAAAATCAAGCAAATGGTGGAAACAGTGCTGGGCAAACCAACTTATAAATACATCATGGACACACCAGGGTCCACAGGTTGCACACAAAGGTTATCTAGTCCAGTCCATGAGCCAGTACCACCTCCTCCCTGAAGCCACCTGAATGCCTTTTCTTTGATGAATAAGAAAACTATGTCCAGAGAGGTTTAGTGATTTACCCAGTGATGCTCAGCTAATTGATAACATTGTCGAATGATGAGCTCAAGTCTTTCCACTTAATGGAATTATTTGAACTTATAGGTAAGAAATCATTCCAACTCACCACTTTACATAGGGGAAACTGAGGCCCTTGAGAGGAAAAGCATCTCCTCAAAATTCTCTGTGGTTCTTAAAACTGAATATTAGCTTGATTTTGGCTTGTTAAAACAGAATGCTAAGCCCCTATCCCTAGGGTTTCTGATTCAGTGAGTTTGCTGCAAGTTCTAGAATTTGCATTTCCAACATGACTCCAGGAAATGCTGAAGCTGTTGATGCAGAGACACTCTTTGAAGACCGCTATCCTAGAATCAGAGTTTTTCAGGTGGTGCAGGGGAAGCTGTGTGGGTTCTGCCTTCCACCCAGTCATCCACCCACCGAAGATTTGAATAGAACAAGGCTGCTTTTTTTGTTGTTGTATGAATAAGGTGAGCTTTGGCTTTTTATTGGTGTCCTGCTGCTTAAATGCTGTTTTTGAAACAACAGGACTTTATTACAGCAAATCCTTATCATTTGGTATAGAAAGCTGCTTGTCTTTCCCTGGAGCGTGGTGGTCACTCACTATGGAGGGCAGGATGGGGGTAAAATCCCTGGGAGAACAGCTGTGCTACCACAACAATGAAAGGGCCTTTTAGACCAGGGTGCTCCCCACTGGGTATCCTGCATCACACAGAGTAGGGCGGCGTGATGTGGGCATCAAAACCTAAGTGTGGGTCTCCCTGGTGGCACAGTGGGTTAAATCTCAGCCTGTGAAGCTATCTGCAGCCACTGCAGCACAAGTTTGATCCCTGGCCAGGGAGATTCCCACATGGCACAGTAGGCTCTCCTGCCTCGCCCGCTTCTCCCCTCAGCAGTGTACTTCAGTTGATCCGCCTGTTCTGCTCCCCACTCTGTCTCTGGTGAATTTCTTTTTTTTTTTTTCATGCTTTTTTTTTAAATAAATATATATTTTTATTGTTATTTATGTCTTTTACATTTTGTATTCCCCTTGGGTAGCCCACCACCAATTCTCTCTGGTGAATTTCTCACTACCCCACACCTCTGGCCTAGATCCCAGTTCTTGTATGCATAAATAAATAAATCTTTGGAAAAAAAACCCAAGTGTGACCCCCAAGGCAGTGTGGCGGCTCTCCACTTTGGCCTCACTGTTGGCCCTCCCTCTGTCCTACAACCTTTTCTCTGACTCACTGACTCCTTAGACAGTTGGATTCTGCCAGTGATCTGAATCACTGTGTTGAACAACTGCCTTCAAAGGCGGCACCCAACACAGATTACCTTATTCTCCTCCCCTACCCCAGATCTGTCCATTTCCTGATGTGGGCCTCAAATTCCAAGAATCCAAGTTCCTTTCTGAACAAGAGGCACAAAATTACCAGTCAATGCAGAAGCATGCTGGAAATACACCAGGTAAGGTGTATCAAAGTCACCATGGTTTATTGGAGAGCGATTCTTGAAGATGTCTAGCATGTCATTGACATGATCGATTTAGGGCTGTCCCACAACTCTGTCTTCCTATTATGTTATATCCTACCATGTAAGTCTTCAGGAGGCCCAGCCCTCCTTCCAATTCAGAAAGACATTTCCTATTTCCCTACTCCTTTTTACTGCTGAAGTCCAGCAGTAAAGAATTGTTAAGAATTGGCTAGTTGCAAGCACTGTGCTAAACATTTCACATACATCAAACAACCCTGCATTCAAGTGAAAAACAAAACAAGCTCCCAGAGGGTAGGTGATTCGTCTAAGGGCAGCAGGTCACTAATTATACAACAAGGACTTGAATCCAGGTCCATCTAGCTCCAAAGCCAGAATTCTTAGCCATTATGTCAAATAGCTTCCCACTCTTCCACCACTGCCTACCTCTCCACACAAGCCACTTAAGCCCCTCTGGGCTCCAAGTCAGCAGCTGCAAAGTGACTGGTCTGACTTGCAACACTGACATCTAGATTCTCTAGAAGGAAAGTGAATTTCAATAAGTATGTGGAGGTTTTCAGCAGGGTAGCATAGCTGATCATGACACTTGGCCAAAGTATGGTGCTCCTCTATCAGAGAGGGTTGTCCTCTTCGACCGTGGGTGCAGTTTCAAGAAGAACATACATGGAACAGTGAGGGAAAAAAGTGACGCCAGTCATATCAATGGAATCAACCTGGCAATCAATGGCTGACAAATGTCACAGTCAGATTGCCCTCACACTACTAACTTCCCTTGAGCCAAGGTTCTTTTGAGCCAAGTTCCGGTGGGGGCAGGAATTTAACTAGAACCCAAGTCTCTTGAACACCAGCACCAAAGCCTACTATGGGACAGGCTCAGATCCAGCCAAACACAGAGCCTTGATTTTCAGCCTCAATTTTAACAAATTCTTTCTGCTGCTCTTTGGGCTGTCTTGGAGACAAGGTAGCTGGTGGGACAGGTGGGCATTGCCATACTATTAAGTTGGATATTGATTCACTACAGTTCCTAAATGAGAAAACTCTAATTACAAAGCTCTGGGAAGTAGCAAGTGCTGGGGTTTGTAGAATCAGCCCATTGTGGGTCTTTCCCTGGCCTTGCCCTGAGGGCAGAGGGAGAGCTGGGTGGAGAAAGGGCACATCTCCCCCAGAGATGGTGGGCTCTGTTTAGTAGCCAAGAAAGCAAGCTGGTCTGTGGGCACCTCAGTTGGTTCAAACAGCTGACTCTGCCCCTTTACAGTGCTCAGAGGAGGCAGAGCCACACCCCACCCCCAGCCCAGTGGGACCAATTAGAGCATTTACAATAAAACATGGGAGGGGATGAACCGCCCTAGCTCCATCTTGCCACGTTTGCTGAAGGAGCGCCTATGACATTACACAGATTAATACTCCACTGAGCAAATTAATCCTTGGGATTTCACTCACTACCTGTGGTTTATAAATTTTAATTGGCTCAAAACCGCCACCTGAATTGATGTGAGATTGTGGTGATGCAAAAAAGACATCAGAAATAGTGCCAGCCACACATGTAGATTCTGGAAGGAGGAAGGAGGGGGGGTTGCCATATTCCAGGTGCCAAAGGGGTGAGAGGAGAGAACATCTTCAGTTTCTCCTCCACAGTATCTCCATCTATATTCAAGGGGGTGGTAGGAAGAATGAAGAGCTACCCTTGCCCTCCTCCTTCCCTCTGCTAGTCTCAATCTTGTCCAGAGTTCAAATCCCTCGCTAATTCAGTAACTGAACAGGCTTTGAGTGAGCACATGGTATGTGCCACAGCCTGGGCTGGATGTGGAAAATCACTGTGTTTAGAGATTGTTGGGTTTTAAGAAGCAGAAAAGTACTGAAGCTGCCTTGGGTAAAGTGGAGGTGGCATTTCTGTAAAGATGCCCCGGTGTCACAAGGAGAAGAGGGTTCTGGTGCCCCCACTCCACCCGCATACTGTCCTTGAACTTGGGTGGCTTGCACACCCTCTATTTTTAGAGGGCTCCACTTTGGTCCTCCTCTGCCACACCTCACTGCTCCTGAGATACAGAGGTCTTGAATCCAAGGGGATATGCCCATGAGACACCATTATTCCATCCCCTTCCAGACCAGCACTGTCCAATAGGACAGTCTGCGATAGTGAAGTTCTATATGTACAGCCCAATATAGCATGCGTTAATGGAGCCCTGAAAATAAGGCTACTACTGCTGAGGAACTGATGTTTTGTTTTCTTTTCTTTTAATTAATTTTACCTCCCAATTTGTCTTCTAGCCCTGCTAGATTTCTAATCACTCCCTGACCCAGTAGCAGTGAAGTCACTGTAAAATACCAAGTGCTCATCTAGCACCTGTATTTCAGAATAAAGTCTAATTTTCAGCCTAACAAGCAAGGCTTTGGTAAGCCCATTTCACCATCATTCCTTCCTCCTCTCCTCTTGCACAAGGACATATAGCAATGTGTGTACCTCTTCTCTCCACACTTAGAATAAGCTTTGCCTTTTCTGTGCCTTGCAAAGACTGTTCTCTCCGCCCAAAATGTTCTCCATAGAACCCTCACTCCAGAGCTAGCAAAATTCCCATTTATTCTTCAAGCCCAGGTGAATTATCACCTCACCTATCCTGGTCACCTTCCTGATCCTCTTTTCTCTCCACATCAGTTGTGCCTCCAGCAGTGTCTTGCTACCAAACCCAGGCCTGTATCAGCTTTGGGTGGACTGAATATGTACATTTAACACCAAGATGACATTCATACCACTGCTGTTTAAATATTAATTCCACCCAAGGTCCCATACACACGCAAGCATCCCTGGAAGCCTTTGCAAAGGAGTAATTTGTCATTTTGCACAAGTATGGGTTTGAATCTAATTTTGGAAGGCTAGCATTCAGAGGGAGTTATTCAGCTGTTTCATGAGCCCGACTAGCCACTCGACATCCATTTCTCAACATATATTGGTTATTCTCTATTCATTATTTATGAGATAAAGTGATTTTTTAATGGAAAAAACTTTGTGGAAAAAAAAATGCCCCTCTCATCTGCCAACCAAAAAAATAAGGATGAGACAGTGATGTATATGAATTTAGATACAAATCAAGCTGGTCTTGGAACACAACCCCCTAAACCCCATGAGTGGTTTGCAGAGGATGATCCCTGAACTAGAGTATTAGCATCACCTGGGAACCCCTTAGATATGGAAACTACCTCTCCACACCTGCTGAATGCAAAAGCTGGGATGGAGCTCCGCACCCCATATTTCATCAAGTGCTTTACATGGTTCTGATGTCCTGCTCCGTTTAAGCATCATGAGAGTTCCTGAGGGTGGGCACTTTGCCATCCTCATCCAGCCCCTGATCCAGTGCTCTCATATGATGGGCCTTCCATAGCTTGACAGGTGTGTACTGGATGAGCAAATGGACACATGCATGAGTGAACAGAAGGGTGAAAACAAATAGAAAAGCAATTGGGCAACCAGTGCAAAAGAAACTAGGAGAACCTCTTGTTAGGTATTCATGCAGACCTGCTATTTTGTGACCCGGGGAGGGCCTCTGGGCCTTTCTCCAGGGACTAGGTGCTCTCCTGGTCACTGTGTCTGATACTGTAGTCTAGCCCTGGGCTCTACCAAAGGTGTAAAGTAGGAGTAGGAGAGACCTGTGTGAATGGGCAATGCAAGCATTGTAATTCCCTCTCAGATCCTCTCCTCTCCGGTCCTCCCAACCCTGCCCCTGTACTGAGACCTAAATGTCAACCCCTGGCCACTCAGCCTCTCCAACCCAAGTCCCAGGTAAAAACTCCTGCCCAAGCACCTTCCTCAAAAAAGAACCCCAGAAGCAAGGAAGCACTTGATCCTAAATGGCCTGTTCAGGGCCAGTAAATTAATTACTTAATATCACTTACAGAAGGCCAGTTGGTCTCGAGATGAATGGAACTAATGCTGTTCTTGGCATCTAACTTAAAGATTCAAGGCGCCAGAAATACAAAGGAAGGCTTCTTTCAACTTTCAGACTAGGCACTGAATAAAGCTGGAAGGACAGGATGGGGGACCTTATTCAAGGAAGGAATAAAGGTTTCTTTGGTGAAGAAATATTAATCTCAATATTCACATGGCATGAAAATATATGTTTGAGATCTCCAGAATGAGATGTTCATAAATAGATAAGCTCTAAGTGGATGATTTTTTAGCCCTGATTTTCCTTTACTGAAATATAATTAACACTTCCTGAAACCAGCGAGCTTGGAATAATTTAGTTCAATTGTAAGTATGCAAAACACTTAACAATTAGCTCCATGAAATGAGACCAGCCAGCACTGAGCCGAGTTCATTAATGCCCTAAGTGCATATGCCCTATTATAAGAGCTTTCAGAAATATTGTATAAATCTGAAATGCCCCCATAGAATGGAATGGGGAGGGAGTTTCCGATTATTTCCATTCATTTGAAAGCTACATCTCATAAACGCAGCGGTCTGAAAGATGATGGCAATTGGTTTTAATATTTTTACAGCCGCTTCCGAGGTGGTAAAAAGAGAAGAAACCAAGGTATTGTAATAGGGTCTTTAAAGCAAGAGTGATTTAACCTGCAGTAAAGAGGGGCAGCTTGGGTGGAGGGAAACGCTCAAAGGTTCTCAGGAAGCTGGGATGAGATGCACAGCGTGGCATATGTCCTTCACCTATCTGAGTTTTCTCATCTGCAAAATGGGGATAGCCAAGGGTACCATTCAAGCAAGTTGCCATCCGAGTAGTGTGGGCCCAAACCAATGAGAATGGATGCTGGTGGGAAACCACCAGGATGGTGCGCACAGTGGGATGCTCCGCACCCCTCACCCTGTGCATCCTGCTTGAACATCAGAGCAGCAGAATAACAATACATGCTCCAGACCACTGGTGAGAACATTACAGGAGAAAATGAACAGGACAGTATATCAAGCAGGAAGTCTCTATTCAAATGCAGGTTTGTAGTGGTTTTTTCCTTCTTTTTCAGAATCTGGCTGGAAGCATAACCTTCTTGAGGTTAAGATCAACTCAGGCTACTTTCATTTCTTGAAGCTGTGTATAAAGTAAAAATAAAGAATTGCCGGGGCCTCCCTGGTGGCGCAAGAGGTTATGTCTCAGCACTGTGAAGCTACCGGCAGCCACTGCAGCAAAAATTTGATGCCCAAACCCCCTGCCAGGGAGCTGACCCATATGACACAGCAGACCTCTCTTGTCTCACCTGCTGCTCCCTTCAGCAGTGTACTTCAGTAGTTCTGCCTGTTCTGCTCCCCATTCTGTCTCTAATGAATCCTCTCACCACCCCCCATACCCCTGGCCTACACCCCAGCTCTTATATACATAAGTAAATAAATCTTTAAAAGAAATAAAGAAAGAATTGCCTAAGTAAGAATGTAAAGAGAGAGAGAGGGAGGGATAAAGAGAGAAAGAGAGAGAGGCAGAGAATTTTCAATGTGTCCGTTTACTGAAATGTACCCACCAACCCAAAACAAGTGTGGTTTTGCTAGCTATAAAAGAAAACATGTATTTCTGAAAAGCATGCAACACTATAATGATGAAGCCCAGGACAGAGACACAAATCAAAAACTGCAAGATGTACGTCTTTTTCTTTTATTCCCACCAGTGGACTCTAAGACTCTATATGTTACATCCTGAGGTGACATCAAAAGTCCACATCTGAAGCCCTTAGAATGAGGTGTAATGGACAGGCCTGGAGAGGGCAATCACAACACCTGGGTTCCCTGAAAACAAGGAAGATAGCACCTCTGGAAAGCCTTGGATGAAAGTGAGTTCTGCCCATTGCCTGGCCCTAACTCTGTCTTTGGTACGGGCAGACAGACTAGCTGCCCCTTTCCCAGGAAACCCCCAGAGACAGGAGACACTGACCATGACATCCAGAATACACTTTTGCCAGACAAGAGGGCTCTCCTGGGGAAGAGAGACGTGGTGCATCCCAGTGGGAGAAATGGACAGCAACATTAATTAGAAGCTACTGAGCGCCGGTCTCGTGTCAAGTATTTTTCAGGCGTTAAACTCTCTAGATAGGGAAAGTGAGGCTCAAAGAGGTCAGGTGACTGGGTCAAGATCACACTGAGTGGGGCCTCCCTGGTGGCACAGCGGTTAAGCGCTGTGCTGTGGAGCTGTCGGCAGCGGCGACACTAGTTCGACGCCCGGCCGGGGAGAATCCCACATGGCGCGGCAGACCTCTCCTGCCTCGCCCGCTGCTCCCCTCAGCAGTGTATTTCTGATCTGCCTGTTCTGCTCCCCACTCTCTCTCTGGTGAACCCTCTCGCCGCCCCACGCCTTTGGCCTGTACCCCAGCTTGTATGTATAAAAATAAAAAAAATTAAAAAAAAAGATCACACTGAGTAGCAAAAGTAGCCTGCATCTTCTATCCCAAGTCCACACTCTGCAGCACTCATCACACTATGTATAGAAACATATCAGGTATAAGTAACTAGCACAGTGCCCAACCTGGAGAAAGTACTTAAAATTGCTGTGGAATTTGAAGAGATTTTAAAATATGGATTGTGCATTGATTTCCTATTGCTGCTCTAACAAATTACCACGAACTCAGTGGCTTAAACTACAAAAATGTATTACCTTACAGTTCTATAGGTCAGAAGTCCTACTGGGCTGGCAGGGCTACAGTCCCTGTGGAGGCCCAAGGGAAGAATCTGTTTCCTCTCCTTTCTAGGTTGTCCACATTCCTTGGCTCACAGCCTTTTCCTCCACCTTGACGTTAGCAGAAAACTATTTTTAAAACTTTCTCTCTCTCTGAGCTTCACTTCCATCATCAGATCTGCTTCTCTAATGCTGGCCCTCGTACCTCTTTCTTATAAGTACTCTTGTGATTACAAAGAGCCCACCCAGACAGTCATCTCAAGATCCTTAATTGAGCCACTTCTGCAAACCACTTTTGCCAGGAAAGGCAATATAGTCACAGGGTCTGGAATTAGGACATGGATATGCAAGGGGGAGGAGGATGACATTATTCAGCCTACCACAGACTTTAATAAACAAAATCGTAATAGCCATTCCTTCTTTAGGAATTAACCAAACACTCCAGTATATGGTTACTACAAAACTAAATTCCAGATTTTCAGAATGACTCAATGCCCATCATTGGCCCTCTTTATCAATAATAATTTAATGGCTACCACTTAAATATATGGTATCATAAATGCCTTCCAAGGAGTTTTTTCATTTCATCCCCAAAAAATGTCCTGTAATTTAGATATTACCTCCAATTTACAAAGTAGAAACTGAGGCTTCAAAAACTGCACAACTTGTTAAAAGCCACAGTTAGTAATGATATACCTGGGATTTGAACATGGGCTATCTGAGGATAGAATGGCCATCCTGATTGTTGATTCAGGAATTATTTCCTCCAGAGAGCTTATGCATGGAAGAGAAAGTGCTCTGGAAAACGTAAAGCAGTCTTAATACTAAAAAGAAGCACAAGACATAATAAAAAAGCAATTGGAGCCAAATTCCAGTTTTCCCACTTGGGCCCCAACTTCCTCACCTGTAGAGTAGGCTTAATAGCACACACTCGAGTGGGTTGTTGTGGAGCTAAATGGAGGCATGCATGCACTGTGCTGCAATATAGTTCCATGTGTGAGAGCTGACAAGGAGAAGGCCAGCCATGGCTCTAAAACCCCTAGCGCTGGGACAAATGCTGGCTGACTTCAAGTCTTCCCTTCTGCTGTCTGGATCTATCTGCCCTCAAGTGTGGTGAAAAGATGGGTGAAGGCCCTCTCTCAATTTTCCTGGGAAAAGGCAATACAGGAGTCTTGACTCTAGACCAAAGACCATTAGAAAGTGGCTTCCCAATGCTGTGAATATTCTTATTTCTTAGTCCCAGAGCAGCGTCAGAATGGATGGGAATGTGTGAAAAGGTCTTACAGAATCTTACTCAGAACCACTTTCCACAGATGCCCTTCAAGTTTCCTCCAGCAGAATCATTTATCAGGTGTGTGAAAATCTGGCAGCAAATACAAGGTCTGGAGCCTGGTCCCAACTGTGTTTCACATGGGGATTAATGATGGGTGTGATCAACCAGGAAAGGCTGACTTGGATGGCTAAGTGCTAATGTTATCTGGGTAGTTCCTTTGTTCCTGGGGAGAGAAGCTCCACCCCTCCACTCTCACACCCTTGGGAGAGTCCAGGGCCAGACTGCAGTATCAAGCACAGTAGCTGCCCGCCTACTTCATGGAGAGAGGCTCAGAGGCCTGACCCTGGTTACCATGTAGACCAGGGCAGGATAGTGGTCCAAGGTGCCGTGAACTGGGCTGTGACTATCTGCTCAGGCACTAATTGGCTCTGGACATGGGGCAACTCAGCCTCTCTGTGCCTCAATTTCAACAACTATAAAATTGAGGCAATAAAGTTCCTATTTCATAGAGTTGTGAACATTAAATAAATTAAAATGTTAAGGTGCTTAGCACAAGACCTACCCCATAATAAACACTACATTATCATTAGTTACTTTCTTCTTGAATCTAGGCTCTCAGCCCCCTGAATCCTATATTCATCCTATATTCCAATATCAAAGCATGTTCCTAGGCCAGGTTAGTGCTTTGTCATTTCCCTCTTTTCTTTCCTCAGCTAAAATGGGAGTTCCAGACCAACAGGGACTCCCAAGGTCTTCTAATTCTCCCAACTCATCTAAAACAGGACTGTTCTTTCACCAGCACTTTCAAATGCTGACTTCTGGGCTCATTATAACGTATGGAGTTAGTTATAACAGCCTAAGAGTTAAAAACTGCAGGCAGAAATTCCTTTGTGAATTGAGGAAGTCATTGAAGGAGTGAATATCCTTACCCTGGTTCTAGAAATCTGGCCAACTCAGGTGGTACCTGCTGGGTTTAAGTCTCCTGGATTCCCAGAACCAAGGGAAGGCTTGCCCCCAGCCCCACTGATTCCAGCTGAGCCCTGAGAGCTGGCTGCCACATGGCCCCCAACACAGATGCACTGCAAGGAAGCAGGAGGCCTATATGGATGTAGCAGAACCCAGTTGGCTGTTGTGACAGCCAATTAAGTCACCTTATCACTGCCCATTTAAAGCCCTGATGCTAAGGCCGCCTTTAATGTCTAAACTCTCTGTCGCTGTCTCCCGCTCTTGCAAACATACACACACAGCTTTTCATTACACGCATGACCCCAACATCGGGGAGTCTGTCCACAAGAGCATAAGGGAAATGGTTGGTTGGGGCAGCCACAAAAGTGAATCGCCCTGCTCAGCCAGGTGGGCCAGCGGAGCTCCCAGACACAAACATCATGTCCTAGTCCATTCAAGCCACTATAACAAAATACCCCAGAAAAGGTGAATTATAAGCTAAAGAAATTTCTCAGTCAGAGAGGTTGAAACTCCAAGATCATAGTGCCAGCATGGTAAGGTGAGGGCCCTTTTCCAGGTCTCACTGTATCTTCAGACGTTGGGAGGGGCAAGGGAGCTCTGTGGAGTCCCTTTTATGAGAACATTAACCTCATTCACAAGAGTGTGATCCTCCTGACCCAGTTACCTCCCAAATTCTCCACCTTCTAACACCATTGCCATTTAGGGGTTAAAATTTCAACATACAAGTTGGGTCGGGGGAGAGGGGAACATAAACATCCAGACCATCACACATGGTGTGATAATATGGCCTACAAGGGAGCCAAGAGTCTTTGTGACCCCAGGAACCCCATTCCCCACCACTCCTTCTGGAACTGAAATAATCTGATACAAAGACCATGGGAATGTTATTTCCCATGCACCCACTGGCAGCAAGATCTGTGTTTACGCTGAATCTCATAAAAAGCCATCAGGCCTGGGTTCAAATTCAGATAGTGCCACTTACTTAGCTGTGTGACATGAAAGAAACTTAACTTCTCTGGAAATATCTATAAAATGAGTTAAAAACAGAAATTTTCTCATAAGGTTATGAGCACTGAAAGGGATGAATTAGACCAGCTCCTTCTCGTGGCCTCTGATCTACAGAGAGCACGCATTAATGGTAGCCGTTACACACCACTCATTCTACCTTCAGCACAGCTTTGGCATTCACTAAGCACTCAATCAGTATTTGATAAAGAAAGGAATGTTTCTTCACTTATGCAATGGTAGTAATCAGGCCCATTTTTCCTGGCTGGATTGTGAGAATTAAATGAGATTCCATGTGTAAAATGTTGAGCACAATGCCTGGCACATGGGAGGTGCCCAGAAAGTAGAATTATTAGTCTTGACTAATGTGAGCGTGCAATGATATGAATTCCACTCATGCCAGAGAGCTCCTGTCTTGGGGACCTCCTCTTGTCTTGGGCACAATCTCCCTACACAAAATCTTCAGAAGGAAGCTGCCCACTTGGAGAAAGACCACAAGAGCATGGTTCTGCCCTCCTGCCCATGTGCGGAGTGAGATAGAAGGCTTCAGATTGCTGTTGGTCTAAGGCAGACGTCTTTAGGCAGAATTTCCCTGCCCATTGCCATTAAGGGCAAGCCTAGGCAGCCTTATTTGTACCACATGTATTCTCTGATTGGTCCAGAGATGGAAACCTGACCTAAGGACATCAAGTTCATTGACTAATAAGTGATCAGATTTTTCCTCTCAAGAATTTGAACTAGGGGCCTCCCTGGTGGCGCAGTGGTTAAGCACTGCGCTGTGGAGCTGTCGGCAGCGGCAACACGAGTTCGACGCCCGGCTGGGGAGAATCCCACATGGTGCGGCAGACCTCTCCTGCCTCACCCGCTGCGCCCCTCAGCAGTGTTATTTCTGATCTGCCTGTTCTGCTCCCCGCTCTGTCTCTGGTGAGGCCTCTCGCCACTCCACGCCTCTGGCCTGTACCCCAACTTGTATGTATAAATAAAATAAATAAATAAATAAATCTTTAAAAAAAAAAAAAAGAATTTGAACTAATGGTGCGGCAGACCTCTCCTGCCTTGCGCGCTGCTCCCCTCAGCAGTGTATTTCTGATCTGCCTGTTCTGCTCCCCACTGTCTCTGGTGAACCATCTAGCCACCCCACGCCTCTCGCCTGTACCCCAGCTTGTATGTATAAATAAATAAATAAATCTTTTAAAAAGAAAAAAAAGAATTTGAACTAAGTTAGACAGTGATGGGCATTCTGCGTTGTGTAGAATCGTGGCCATAGTTGGCCCTAGAGCAAACTAAGCCACCAGCAAACAAGCTGAAAAGGATTTCAGGAGCACAGAAGCTATGAATAAACAGAAGAATCCTGCCCTTAGAGAGGAAAACAGAAGAGACTCAGGGAAGCAAAGAAAAAGGCCACACAGCCCTGGAGAGAGGAGGCTGGAGATAGAAAGAGAAGCTGCCTCACAGTGTGGTGGCCTCCCAAATCCGGTTCTGTGAGCTGGCTGGCCTTGCTTTCCATGTAAAGAAGCCTGTATTATTCCAATAACTGGGTCCTGCCAAATCCTCAGTGCATAAGCTGGCTCCCATGAATTATGTTCCATGCAACCAAATGATCCCCACCTACAACAATGGGCATTATGCTTCCAAAAGGGCATTAGGCTTCCACCAAGGAGCAGGGTAAGGGATCTAACTCCATGTTTTCCAAATGTCCTTCTCTCTGTATTTCCCATGGACCCAAGCCTCCTGTCTCTACATAGATACACACGAGTTCCTGGGCAGTATACAGATTAGGTTGCCACAGAACTCAGAGGTGATGGCTCAGCTGTCTTTAGAGATAAGAGAAGGGATGTGCAAAATATGCCAAGAGTTACTGCCCTTCACTGAGGAAGCTTCCATGCACCACATGATAGATTGTTTGTTTTGATCTCTGGAACTGAGTCTCCTCTACCAAATGAAAATACAATCCTTCAAGGCCACTGCATCACTAGCTAAGCAAGTCATATGGAGCCGTAAGACTTGGGTTCAAATTCTGCCTCTGCTACAATCCATGCCCGGGGCAAAAATAACTTAAGCTCTCAGTTGTTCAAATTTCTCATCTCCTAAGGAGATAGTATCTGACACGGTTTGAAAAGGAATCCACAAAATAATCATCTTAATTGAAAATATTCTAAAAAGTTGTTTGTCCATCTGCCTGAGTTCCTTTCATTACGAATGACTGGCAACAAGTAGGTATGAAGTAGATGTAGGTGATGGATGAGCCCTCCTCATCCTAGGTAGACAGCTGGCTGGCTACCTAGTGCCACTAAACACTCACATCACAGAACCTACTCCATCCTGCACTAGCCCGTGAACCCCTCCCTAACAGGAGCTGCAGCTTATTCATTCTGCTATTCCCTGGTGCTTACAGGAAGGTCTGGCACAGACTGGAAGAATGAAGAAACAAATGGTTTCCTTATAGCAAGTTCAGTTCCTGAATTGTTTGGTTCTGGTTATCATGAAAATGGATTTTGAGAGTCTGGGACCTAGGAAACGGGCTTAGAACCAAGACTACTAATCAACCGGGTGGAACACTCCCACTGTGGATAATGCATGTGTATATGATGGGAGCCAGGACCAGTACTCAGGGATGCCTAGCTTGTTCTGAACCCTAGAAACAGATTCTTAGCTGGGACATGGCTCCCTGCCAATTTCTCTCAACACACACACAATTAGGCCAGGGAAGAATGTCTTCAAGCTGGTCTCACCTAGAAGTTTCCAACTCTCCAAGGCAAGTGGAGAATAAGAGTTATTGGAGCTGGGTCAGGCAAGGGGATACCTTGGGGTTGACTGGTGGGTCCTTTTCTTGAGGTGTGTACTATGATATGAAAAATGGCGAAGCCAACATAAATAGACCCAACTAGCCTTCCTATTCAAGGGACGAGATGGAATCTGTGAGTCAGACTCTCAGCTCACCCCAGACTATCCCATGCCTCAAAGCCTTAGTCCTTGCCGTTCCCCTTCCCTCAGGGTTCCCTTCCTATATTTCTTACCCTGCTAGTTTTTACAATTCAAGACTGAGATCAAAGGTCATCTCCAGGAAGCCTTTTCTGGATGCCCAAGTGTGTTTAGAGGTTGCGAAATAACCTCTAAGAGCTCTCCACCCCCATGAGTGCCTTAGTTTTTACCATTTCATACTGACAGTCTCTCAGTTATGTCTATGGTCCCTCAGGGAAAGAGTTCCTGAGGGCAGAACCATTTTAGGTCACCCATGGAACCCAGTACCTGTCACAGGACTTAGCGTACAGAGATGTTCAATTAAGTGTTTGTTAAGTAAGTTCTTACCTAGGGAAGACAATAGTTTGGATTATGGAGGAGAGTAATGCAGGAGAGATGATATTGAGTATGAGTATACTGAAATTTGGTGGGATGACCAAGTGGAAACAGAGTCACAGATGTTTGGGGATCTCCCATGTGCAGGTAATTAACTAGAGGTATAGGAACAATTGAGTTATTTGGGTTGAGAGGTGGCCTCACAGGTAAGAAAAGAGGGGAGGAACTTTTGTGATTCTCCTAAATCATTCTAATGATATGCGAACCACTGGTCTAAATGTGTGCAAAAGGATGTTATTTGAGATTTTTACTATTGCCTCCAGACTGGACATTGAGGCATGTAACTAAGCAAAAAAGACATTCACCATCACACATCTAAAGAGAGCCACCAGCAGCAGTTGCCTCTCCAAGGGTTCCATCAAGAAACTGAACCAGCCCCTCTAATACCAGGTCCCACCCCAAACTGTTGTGCATGTGAATGCACACACTTACACGCACGGTCTATCTAAAGGACTGGGGAGGGGAGATAAAGAGGCTTACTGGGGAAACTGATCTTTACAGAGCATGCCATTGTGATGAGAGGGGTTCAGGAGAATCATTCATAGATACGGGGAAGAAGATGCCAATGAGACGGGGAGGCTGACATTCCCTTACCCAGTCGGGCACCTGCTGAGTTACACAATCTGCAGCCCCCAATGCTGCCTTGGGAGGAACAAAATCTTGGAAGGAAGTGTGGGGTGAAGTTGACCTGCCTCCTGTGCTTGATCCATGAACATGGAACATTGGGCCTACTCTCCCCTGCAGATTTCTGAAGATAGACTTGTTGGAGGAGCCCATGCCACCAGCAGGGAATGGAAAATAGGGTAGAATGCCTAGGAAGAGGGGTATCCACTCCCCTGATTCCATGCCCCTGGAAGACACAGAAGGGACTCAGCTACTCCTGTCCAGAGCCCTGGACACAGCCCTTCTCACACTAAGAAGCAGTGCCACACCCAGAAAAGAGACAGGGTGTGCACTACTCTTGGGAGTAAAGGAATACCTGCTGCTTCTCTCTGCAGGCATCCTCACTGATGGATGCCGCTGGGATGAGCGGACTCTACCCAAGAACTCAAGCCCCCTCATCTACAGACACCACCACTCAGCCATGGCAAAAACCAACGTAGAGACGCCTCCACCACCCTTTGAGACCACTTCTCTAGTGATCCCGTCAACCCTACTCCATACTCCCAACCCAGGAACAGTGAGACCCGAGGCTCTGAAGTGGGAAGACTAAGAGAGCAGAGTGTCCTCTCCCCACTTCCATTATCTAAGAACAGAAGGCACGCTTGGCCTACAACAGGCCAATGAAGAGAGTGTCAATTCAGAAATGAATTGGCAGTTTTGAACCAGGCTCGACTTTAAATGACAATAAAGCTATGGACTCCACTCCAGCTGATGTTAAGGCTAATTTGACAAGTTCAGCAGAAAGCAGTGGTGGAGAAAAATAAAACCATTTCACATCTCTACGTGACCGAGCTGACACTAGTCAATAGACCCGTGAAACAGAGGCCAATGTGGAAGCCTCCCTGGGCTGACTGGCAAAGGGAAGAAGGAAGGGGTGGAAAGCTCTTGGTCCCCCACCTCTGTTGCTCAATAAGAGAGAACTTAAGTCAAAACCTCCTCAGTCTTAATTACCAAACAAAAAAATAACCAGACGAGCCTCTCACTGTATGTCTTTATTTATACTGTCATCTGCTCCAGCATTTTAATATCCAACTTTCCGTTAGAAGACAGATGCCTGGATGTTCACACCCTGTTCTAATGGCTTAATACCCTGGGTACTGGAGCAGGGAGGGGGCTGTGAGGAAGGAGGGGGGATGAAAGCCGCCACCACATTGAGCACAACTTTGGAGCAAATGGGTTTGAATATTCATTAAACAACATTTAATTTAAACACCCAAACTCTGAAAGCAGCAGCATATGGCCTGTTTTATTTTACATAAACTGAATAGGAGGTTGGGCCATTAGTTTCTGCAGACATAATGTTCATTACCAATGAAGAATGCTCTCCTTTGAGGACATCCCTGCACAATACTGGGCCCACTACCCGGCTGCCCACACGGGCTCAGATGAGTGCAAGCTGAGGGGTCCCTGGAGGCCCAATTGTGGTGGCACAGTGCTGTCAAATCCCCATCACCCATCAGGGAGCAGATCAGGACTTCACTAAGGAGACGGGGGACTCTAAGGGCCTCCTGGCTCCTTGGTTTGTGCTTTGGGAGAGTGGATTGGACAGACTTCCCATCCTTCTGGAATGATCTCCTAAGTTCCTGGGGCAGGGGTTGGGTAGCAATATCCAGATGGCGTGAGCCCAACCTCCTCTGCCCGTGCACAGCTGCTATGTGGCGGCCACCAAACTCCAGGTCCCTGCCCACCTAGCCTGGGACTTCGGATTGTGCATGTGTTAGTACAGAAGGTACTGGGCATGCAGTGATGTAAGGTGTGTGAGTGTACTGTGTACTTCTATGGAGAGATGTTTACACATGGCCCCATGTATGAGATATACAGAGAAATGAGAGACAATATATGTATGTGCGCCCATGTGTGTAGTTTTGCATAGTTCTTTACAACTACCTGACAGGGGCCTCCCTGGTGGTGCCAGGGGTTAAAGTCTCAGTGCTATCAAGCTATCACCAGCCACAGTGGCCTGAGTTCACTCTCTCGCCAGGGAGCTGGCCCACATGGTGCAGCAGACCTCTCCTATCTTACCTGCTGCTCCCCTCAGCAGTGTATTTCAGTTGACAAGCCTGTTCTGCTCCCCACTCTGTCTCTAGTGAATCCTCTCACTCCCCACACCTCTAGCCTACACCCCATATCTTGTATACATAAATAAATAAAAAATAAATCTTTAAAAAAAAAAAACTACCTGACATACAGAGGTTCTTAATTTGGGCTCAGAGACTCTGGGGACCATCAATAGAATTCTGGGGAGCCATAAATTTCCATGAGAAAAACATTATGATTTTATTCCACTAACCTGTAACTTTTGTCAGTTATGAATACAGACAAGCAGCCCCTTTTGTCACCAACAGAAATCACAAATATTTTCATTAACATTAGTTTCATGTTACAGATATGTCAAAAGTTGCTCACGCTCTCCATCACTACTTAGAATTACTGTAGATAGTAGCCCTGCCACAGATATTGTTATAATTGTATTAATAAAGCATGTCACTCCTTCAAAAATTATTCAGTATTTTGCCATATGTACTTAAAGTTGGTTTTCTGTGTAAGTTCATGCTTTTCATTCATAAGGAGCCCACTGGCCACCAGCCCACCCAGGGGCAAAGGAAAAGGTCCCACACATGGAGACGGCATGGAGCCCTCTGTGGTCCATCAGGTGCTCACAGGAGCCCACATGGACAGGTCCAGGGCCTTCCCCTAAGAGGGCATGTGTCCATGGAGTAAAAGGGAATTGAAATGTCGGTGACCATGTAAAGGTTTATTTCTCCTCAGGGTTCCAATAGTGCTAGGAACCACACAAGGAGCCCAAGAAGCCAACTTTCAGCAGGGAAACAGCTTAGATACTCTCCTGTGTACTTACCTCCAGGTCTGAGAGGAAGGAGACTTCACAAAGGAGCAGGGAAACAAGCAGGACTGTGGACCACACTTCCAGCAACAGCCATATCTGGCTCTCGCCATCCCCACTCACAGCTTCACCACTGCCTATCCACCCAAATGCTCTCCTCAATGACCAGAGGTGGAAAAGCCAACTCAAACTAGCTTCAACAAGAGAGGCATTTATTGCCCTCCTAACAGGAGTCTAGAACAGTGGGTGCTTCAGGTAGGTTTGAGCGGGTCTCTTGTTGTTCCCTGTGATACTATCTGCTTGCCCTACTCCAAATCTCACTTTAGCTCTCAAGCCAGCTCTCCTCAAGGTATAAAAATGTCTGCAGTGGTTCCAAGCCCTGTATCTGCACAACACACCACCTGGAGCAAAGCAATGTCTTCCTAGCCATCAAGTGGAAGCCTTCCCACAGCACCAACTGGCCAAACCTCAATCAGTCATTTTGGCCAGTGGCAATTCCATGCACTGACCAGCTCAGGTTTGGGTCAGCACCCACTTCCAGGCAGGACCGGATGCCACTTTATTGGCTTAGGCCAGTCAGAGCCACTCCCAAGAAAAACAAATGAGAGCAGTGATAGAGGAATAAAAGGGATGCCTGAAGAGACTACTGGAAGGTCCTCCAGAACCTATCTATGTGAAGTGCTGAGCAGACCTCCCAGCTTCCGACCTTATGGGCAGTGCCTGGGACACTTTTTCTATAACCATCTTATATCACCAGTTCACCAGCCCCAGGGTGACCACTGAGAAAAACATTTTCTGTGTGTCTTCAGCACAACAGGTCCTTGACCTGCCACAGAGCCACACTCACTGCCACACAACCTGAGGTAGCTACCTGTCCCCACAGAGACCAGTTTTCTTTAACAAGAGACCACTTGAGAGACAGACTTGGGGTTAGACTTTGGGTTTTATCCTAACTTAGTCAGGAATTCCTTTTGTGACCCTCAGTTTCCCCACATGGTAGAATTGGGATTGGACCAACTAAACTTGAAAACTCTTCTGTTGACAACTGATGAATCACAGCAAAGGGGGAGCACCTATACCTTGGCATTTTGTAGACCCAGGATCTACCAATTTTGTAGACCCCAATCACCCCAGAAGATTCTCCCCTCTGGCTTGTCTTCCCATGCCACCCCACCCTGCTCCCTAGCCCAGTGCACTCTCCACACAGCCACCATTTGGTCAGTCAGTCAGTCAGCGGTATTTCTTTATCCTACTGGGTACCCATAACTGTTATAGGTGCTAAAAAAAAAAAAAAAAAAAACAGCAATGACACACATACCAAATTTTTAAAAAAAAAAATCTTTGCCTTCATTAAGTTTCCTTTCTAGTGGGGAGATAATTAATAAACAAATAAATGATTGCTGAGGAGAAAAAAATTAAAGGCAGGAAGGAAATTTGAGGAAGTTGCAATCTTTGATACAGTGGTCAAGGAAAACATCCCTGAGAAAGTAACGCTTGAGCAAAAACCAGAAGGGAGGAAGAGCAGAACCCCCAAGATTAGCTGAGGAGAAAGTGGACCAGGCAGACAGAAAGACACGTGCAAAGGCCCTGCGGCAGGGTTAAGACTGACAAACTGGAGCAATTGAGCAAGTGGCTGGGAAGGTGATGGGAGGCCAGCATTGTGGGCCATGTGCATCTTGTTCTTTTGGAGTTTCATTCAGTGAGACGTGCAGTTCCTGGAACGTTCTGAGAAGTAACGTCAGATGATTTATTTTCAGTGTACTCTTGCTGCTGCATGGAGAATAAATTGAAATGGCAAGGGTATAACTGGAAATATAGTGAGAGGGCAGTGGCAAGGTGAGAGATAAGGGGGCTTGGACCAGAGGAGTCATGCAGGTAAGAAGTTCAGATTCTGGACATATTTTGAACAAAGAGCCAGAAAATTTATGGATGAACCATACATGGGAGTGACACAAAGAGTTGAGGTTGTTTACAAGGCTTTCAGCCTAAGCAAGCAAAGAGTGAAGTTGCTACCCCTGGGTGGGAAGGCCATCAGGAATCAGGGGGAGCAGTAAATGCAGGGCTCTGGTTCTGGCCGGTGCCATTTGGAAAAGGGAAAACTGGTAACACCAATCCTCTGCTTCTTTTCCTCCAGTGGCTTCCTCCAGGTAAAGTCTGACCTGAAAACACCTATTCCAGCCCCTGCACAATCCTGCCCCACTCACCCCTCTGGCACTATTTTCATATACTCTCCAGTCCTGGCACTTCTCCTTCAACAAACCCAGTGGCTTCCTCTTGCCTCCAGGTCTGGTTACCTGCTCTTCTCTCTTCCTGGAAAATCCCTCCCATGCTTGCAACTCCAACCCCAATTCCTGCATTGCAAAAGGGAGAAGGAGAATGTAATACCAAGTACCTTCTAGCTGCATGTCTGCAGTCTATGACTGACCTTCCCTGTCAGGGAAGATGAGCAGCAGTCAGAGCCAAGAGTATTCCCCCTGGAGGCTGGGTCCCTCAACAGAATTATCCTGAAATACAAATGCCAAGGCTTGAAGGGAAAGAGCTTGGGAAGGATATAGAAGCCAGGTGCCCACGAGAGTCTGAGTAGAGGCAGGAGTGACAAACGGCATGATACAGAGTAGACAAGAAGCCCAAAGCCAAACTGCCTTACCCTAGTGGAGCCTTCCACCTGGGACAGCCTTCCCTTCTACTGCTGCTCAGCAGTCAGTTCCAACAGCCCCTCTCCCCTGAGCTAAGCCAAATAACCTCGCCTGGGTGCCCAGGCTTCACTAGTCATCTGTGCAACAGCACTCAGTTCATAGACTTAGAATCTTAAAATCACCATATCTAAAAACCCTCTACTGAGGATCCGTGGCGGGGGCGGGAGGTGAGTGGGCGGGGGAATGGCAGGCAAGGACTGTACCCACACTCCTTGGTTAGGGAGTAGGAGAACCAGACTCAGACTTGGGAGTTAAAGACTTCAGGTTCTCTAGGGTTCTCTCCAGTTCTCTTTCCAAATTCAAACTCAGCTCAAACCACACCCCTCTATTAAACCAAACGCCAACTCCAGACCCTCCCCTCCGCAATTGGTTAGTAATGGACATGCTGGTCTTCCCCCTTACCCTGGGACCCAAACTTCATTTGCTCATAACCAGGCGCATCCACTTCCAATCCTAACAGTCAAACTGGAGCCTTACCCACACTGGGTGTGTCTTAAATATTTTATGGAAGCAGATCACCAATTGACTGTGCCCAAGATATAAGCTCCCTGCTGGAAAGAAGCATCCTTTTATCCAGAGGAAGCCTGTTCTTTGGGAGAGGGGCAAGCCAGAGGGGCCATGAGCCAAGCCACTTCCCCAGTCCCCACTTGCTCCTAAACCAGCCACCTCCTCTCACCTTCAGGATGTGAAGAAGTCAGAGAGAAATTCCTTCTCCCCTCTCACCCTCCCTCACCTTCCGCCCAGGGACCTTATGAGAATTAATGGGATAACAGATGAAGTGCCTCCAAGGAAACGGGCTACATAAATCCAAAGTGTTGTTATTAAATTCCAAATTTAGCCCTTGGGATCAGTGAGACATGACAGATCTGGGCTGGGAGCAATCCCAGCTGCATGGACAGGAAGTTCCTATAAAATCAGAAGCCATGACGTACAGGCTTTGGGGGTCAAAGATACACTAAAACTCCCCAAGGCCTACACCTCACCAAAGGCCCAGAGCCTCTACAGCACTCCCACAGAGCAGCCGGGCTGCTTATATGCCACCAGTGACAGGACGCTCACTACTCCCCAAGGCAGCCCCTGTTTCTTTCATTGGCTCTGAGTTTTAAAAACTTCCTTCAGTGTAGTCAGGCCATTTCCCTGTATCTTCCACACTCCAGGACAAATCTCACCTTTGTTTATGTGACTGCCCTGGCTCAATAAACTCTCTCTCTCTGCTCATTTCCAGCTAAATACCTCCAGACCTTGCAAACTGGCCATCATCTGAAAGCAGGCTACCAGCATGTAGCCTGAAGACCAAAAACTAACCATCTCCAGGAGTGGCCCAGCAGCACGGGGCGGAACAGGACTGTTTCCTCGCTCTAGGTTCCATCACCTTGATGGAGGCAGCTGGAGACAACAATGTGCCCTTTATTCAGCAACCCCATCATCCTGTGAAATCCCATCATCCACATTTAGGTTTTAGTCCATAATCCCTGCCACACATGTATCTGGCTACAACCTGGCAGGGATTATGTATCTGACCCCCAGAGCGCCCCCAGGAGTGACACCCAAGCTGGGTGGGCCTCCTGGGAGGAGAGTACCAGAGCACAGGGGAGAGCCCTTGGAGCCACAGGACCTAAGTTCAAGGCCCAGTTCTATTTCCGAATGACCCTCAGCAAATGGCTTCAATCCTGAGTTTCAGCTTGCTTATCTCTTGGGATGAGGACAATAATCCTCACCTTGAAGAACTGCTGTAAGGACAAAAGAGAATATATATAACAAATATACATAAGATGCGCAGCACCGTGACTAGTAGGGGCTCAAAAAAAGAAGGTATTGTTACTTTCAGAGTCTCATGGGAATCCTGACGAAAATTTTCAAAAGTTAGGTAGTAGTGACAGTTGTACAATTCTGTGAATATACTGAAATTCACTTTAAAGGGCAAAAATTCTGTAAATTAATCTCAGTAAAGCTATTTTTTAAGTCATTAAAAATAATGGTCTTGAAATTTTTTTTTTTCTTTTTAAGTGGTAACACTCCCATCAGGGAGTGACAAGAAGAGAAAGATCAAAGTCTAAGCAACATGAGCGGCAGGTGTCCCGGACACATCAGCAGCCCCTCTGTCTTCACCCCTTCTCAGCAGTGCTCCCTCAGTCCCAGGTAAGTGCAGAGTGGGCTCGTAGCTGCAGCACCAGGAAGGGATCACTCTCCTGAGCTGGGTCTCATTCCCGGGAAGTGGTAAGCAGGACGCAGGGTCTAACTGGTAATGTTGGAAACTTGCAATGGGAAGCCTGGTGTGAGAGCCATGGGGGAAAAAAGGTGAGGGGGGAGGAAGGCAGCCTGCAAAGACGTGAAGCAAAGACTGAGGAAGGAGGAAGGAGGGGAAGGGAAGAGCAGACCTGTACTGGGGAGCCACCAGCACTGCCTGTGGTTGTTACACAACTGTGGTTGTTACACACCAGCCAGCTTTCCAGTAAATACCGTTTTGTTCAAGAGACTGCTGTTCAAAGGTTTCCTAGAAGACATCGTCTTCTTTCTGCCATGCCAGAGATTGGGAGTTGTCCCCCAGACCATTCTCCCCACTTTGCCTGGGTGAGAGTGGGCGTACATTTCCCTATCCTCCTTGCAGTTAGGTGTGCCTGGACACTAAATGACTCTTTGTGGAGAATGGAAGACTCTCTTCCTTCTCTTTTCCCCATTTTGCCAAGCAGATACAGGTGGCCATGAGGCACTACAGATGATAAATCAAAAGGAGCCTGGGTTCCTAAATCACCACATGCAGAGGAAACTTCCTGCTGACCAGGAATATCCTGCCTTGGACTATGAGAGCTAGGAATAAATGTGTATTGTGTTTATGCCAATCATACTGTTACAGCAATTTAGCCAACTCTAACTGAAAAAAGGACTGGGAAAGGGAGAGTGTCTCCCCCAGCAATATGAAGGGGGCTGGTCACAGTTAGCTCCAGGGCCAGGACTAGACTGAGGCACTCTTGGACCCCCAAACTGCCCTGAGTGAACACCCCTCAGATTTCAC
The DNA here is from genome assembly GCA_004024925.1 of Scalopus aquaticus. NCBI lineage: Eukaryota > Metazoa > Chordata > Mammalia > Eulipotyphla > Talpidae > Scalopus > Scalopus aquaticus. The sequence goes on from PVIJ01007500.1 coordinate 78,298, forward strand.
ATTTAGATGCCTCACCCCAGGCCCATGCAGTCAGGACATACTGTAATTGGCAGCCATCTTACAGAATGGAGCCAATGCTGTAAACAGCAGAGAGGAAAAACACCTAGGGCCTGAAGAGACTGTTGAACTGCTGCAGCACGCAACCCTGACGTCCTGTCTGCCTCTAGATGGCCTCTTATGTAGCTGTGACTGTCCTCAATGTTCAAGGCAGTTCGAATTCTCAGTTACTTGCAGCTCCACACACCATCTGAACCAGGCAGTCCACACAGGGAGCAGGCGAAGTCCACCAACAGCAGAAGCCTCAAGTCTCAACGTCCCTGGCATCCCTTCCACACCAGTGACACTCTGAGAGACAGTACAGGGAAATGAGCTGAACAGCATGGAAAGAGTACCCTAGACAATACTGCCGTGCTTTGCAACCTTAAAAATTGGGGGGGAAATGGTACTGGGAAAACTGGACAATAAAAACACGCAGAAAATGAACCTTATACCACACAAAAACATCAACTCAAAATGGGTTAAAAAACTTGAACCTAAGTCCTAAAAATGTAAAACTCCTAAAAGAAAACATAGGGGATAAGCTCCTTGATAGTGGTCTTGGCAATGACTTTTTTGGATTCGACACCAAAAGCTAAGGCAACAATAGGAAAAATAAAGAAGTGGGACTACATCAAACTAAAAAACTTCTACACAGCAAAGGAAATTATTGACAAAATGAAAGGGCAACCTATGGAGTGAGAGAAAATATTTGCAATATTTGCAAGCCAGATATCTGAAAAGAGGTTAACATCCAAAATATGTTTAAAAATTCATACAACTCTATAGGAAAACAAAAAAAATCCAATTAAAAAATAGGCAGAGGAACTGAATAGACATTCTTCCAAAAAAAGATATTCACAGGTACATGAAAAGGCACTCAACATCACTGATCATCAAGGAAATTCAAATCAAAACCACAATAAAATATCACTACACACTTATCAGATGGCTATTATCAAAGAAACAGGAGATAACAAGTGTCAATGAGGATACAGAAAAAGGGAATCCTCGTGCAAATCGGTGTGGCAACTATGGAAAACAGTATGGAGGTGCCTCAAAAATTCAAAAATTAAACTACCATATGATCCAGCGATTCCAGAGATGGGCATATATCCAAAGAAAAAGAAATCACTAACTCGAAGAGCTATTTGTACCCCCATGTTCAGAGCAGCATCATGTACACTCTCCAAGACATGGAAACATAAATGTCCATGGACAGATTAACACAAACACACACACATACATGCATGCGTAGAGTGGATTATTATTCAGTCATGAAACAGGAAATTCCACCATTTGCTACCTCTAAGGGTGTTACTAAGTGAAATAAGTCAAAGAAAGAAAAACACGATATGATTTCACTTATATAAAGATTCTTAAAAAATAAAATGGAAACAAATGGTTGCCAAAGATAGGGTTAGAGGTATGGGAGAAATAAGAAAGGATGTAAAATACAGAATGGTAAATACAGTTAATACTCTAATACCTGAACACTGCTAGGAGAGTAAATCTTAACAGTACTAATCACAGAAAAAAAAAGTGAAACTATGTGACAAGAATAATGTTCAATAAGCTTATTGTGGGCATCATTTTGCAATATATACACACATCATTATGCTCTATGCCTTAAACTCATACTGCTTGTGTCAACTATATCTCAACAAAATGAGACAAAAACACCTAAGAAGGAAATGGCTCGGGAATAGCAAATGGCTCCGCTGCTGCTGGGAGAACAAGCTGTGAGGAGGCCTGACGGCTCGGTCCTCTCCCCACCACTGATGAGCTGAGAGACTTGGGGAAAGTCACCTGCCTTCTCTGTGCCTCAGGACCTCATCCATAAACAGAAAGTGCTGTGCCACCTGCTTGCCAAGAGGAAGAGCCAGGTTAACTGAAGAGCTTCGCTTTCCTTCTCAAAGGTCTGAGGTTTAACACGTTCCCTCCAAGAAGAGCTGTAGCTCCACATTTACCCATGGCTTGGGCAATTTCTAACCAGACTCTGCATATCATCAGCAATGGGAGCAGAGGGATGGACGAGACCCTCTCTTGAAACCCCCTATGGCTCTGCGACGTGCACATCTATGAAAACACAATGCCAGGGGCTAGCAGCCTGGCAGAGCGACTCAGCTAGGTGAGGGGTCACCATGAAGAGCAGGTACAGGATGCCAATTCCTGGATTAGTGAGGTAATGCACAAGTCCCCCACACTGACTCGCCCCTCCCTCCACAGTATTTTCAGAATACATACTGCAGCTGAAAGTAGGGGAATGAGGTGCAAATCTTTCCTTTTTCCAAGCAATGCAGGATAGAAATCTGTAACAAATCCTTGATGTCTAAAGATCTAGACTTTTTTAAAAATCCAATTTGATAGTTTCCACCTTACTGCCTTGTACCAAGTTCCCAGCAAGGCTTACTTAAATGGATACAGGAGATGAATGTCGTCGTGCAGCAGGGCTTACAGTTACCCTGCAATCTGAGGTCCCTGAGCAACACAAATGTCTCCTCCTCAGCTTCCTGAGGTAGGACTTCCACATACAACAATGCTAAAAGCGATCTCAGCACCAATCCCCAACCTTACAGAGCAGGAAACTGAGGCCTAGAGGAAAATAAAGGGGACTTGTCTGAGGTAATGAGTATGGCTGGAGAAGAGGCTAAAGACCCAGCACTCTTACCCCCACCCCCAACCCCCTGCCTAATTTGTCAAAGGAGAGGACAGAAGCCTCACACTACAGCGAGAGCGCTGAACCAGAATCAGTCCACTGGCGTTCAAGCATTCTTCCTCTCAGAGAAATCGCAAGCCCCTTGGCTGGGCAGCTACAAAAGCGGAATGCTGTTTGCACAGGCTCTGCAGAGACACTGCAGCACGGATGGCTAGACATCACCACGCGCATATGAACAGCAGAAAGCCCTGCAGGTTCAGCTTCCCTACGAGGGCCGAATCCTATAAACAAGATTACCACCCCCATTAGACCTTTTCTAAGAAGAAAGAGTGACCTCTCCAGTTGATGTGGCATCAGGCTTTTCTCAAGCTTCCACAAGGGTAGCAGCCGCGACAACAAAGCAGGCAGTGCCCAAGCCTATGCCCACAGCGCCCCCTCGTGGGAGTCATCAAGGCCTCTTTATTCCACCAAAGAGAAAGCCAGTGAGCGGGTAGTCCATAGCACTGCCCTTCCTGGTCTCCACAAAGATACCCTCTGAAAGGTCCTTCCCTTGCGGCCCCCTAGCTCAGCGGTTCTCAAACTTAAGGATGTATCACAATCCCCTGGAGGACTGGTTAAGCAACAGGTTGCTGGTTCCCACATAGTTTCTGATTTGGTAGGTCTGGGTTGGGATGCCAAGGATTTGCAGCTATAACAAGTTCCCAGGTGATGCTGACAGTGCCTACTCAGGATCCCATTTAAGAACCCCTGCCTTTGCATCATGGCTCAGTGTAAACTCTAGCTTCTGAGTGAGTTCACAAATGTCCTAGGCTCATCAAAGAATGCTAAAGTTGTGTAACTTTCACCAAGTTTCTTAACCTTTCATCTGTAAAATGAGAATAGCACCTCCCTCAGAGTAGTTATAAAAGGTAAATAAGTAATTCATGCAACAGGCTTACATAGCTGAATCTGGCATACAAAAAACACTCATTAAATGTTAGCTATTCTGCTGTCACTGTTTTTATTAACAGTAGTGATAACATTACTGTTCATTTGCCAGCTTCCTAAAGGCAAAGACCTGTCTCCTACTCAGTTGCAGAATTCTCAGAGGCTGAAGGGACCTTAGAGACTCTTC